>VZSE01000585.1:35375-58296 GCA_013398275.1 Promerops cafer | reverse complement strand
AGGGAGCTGGGCGGGGGCGAGGAGGAGGGGCCGGCGTGGGGCTCCCCGCGGGGGGCGCCACGCCTGCGGTCCGTTCCGCAGGGCCACCCGCGGAGCATGGCCGGCAGAGGCGCTGGGAGCGGCCCGCAGCCGCCCGCCGTGGTGCAGCCGCTCGCCGGCGGTCACCTGTACCCCTTCGTGAGCGCGGAGAGCGAGGGGCCCGAGGAGGAGGGCGAGCTGTCGGAACTGAGGCCGCGGGGCAGGGAGAAGGTCCGGCGGAGCGCGTCGAGGGACAGGCTGGATGATATCGTCCTGCTGACGAAGGACATCCGGGAAGGGGACACGCTGAACGCGATCGCGCTGCAGTTCTGCTGCTCCGTAAGTGCCCGGGCGGCGCGGGCCCCGCAGGGCCGGTCCCGGGCCGGCTGCTCGCGGAGGCAGCGTGTGGGAAACGCCGTGTTTCTCAGAAGTGGAAAATGACGTCAGAGTGTTCGTGTTACAGCGCAGGGTTCCGGTTTCGTGGGCTTTTCCCCTTAAAACTAATATAAGTGTGAGAAACAAGTGCATAGTTTCGGTTGTGACACTGTCTCAGAGTACATGGTACATTCAGAGCTGTTCTCCAGTCACAGGTCTGCACACCTAGTGCCATCCTCGCTGTTGGTCTGGGTAACAGGGGTGTTGGTGAACTATATTAAGGGTTTGTGTGGAGCCCTAATTCCATCAAAGTAGGGGAAAAAAGTCCTCTCTATTTTTTATTTGGAATTCTGCTAAATTGCCCTAGTGTTTTAAGCATGAACATGCTGTGCTTCTGGGAACTTTCCACCCTTGTGCACCCTTCTTTGTGCTCACTACTTCTAGCTCAGTTCTTACATTAGTCTGGTAGATGTCCTGCCTACCTAGTAATTCTGGCTGCCAGCAGTACTATTAAGGCAATGGCATTGGTCTTGGTTGATGTTTCTAGTTTCAACAGGAAATCAGCTGTCTGTGTTGATGGGCCTGACTGCTAAGTGCACAGGTGCCATGAGGTCAAGTTCAAAATCTGTATGTATATACAGAATATGCTGTCATCTAGTTCTTCAGGCAGAAACAGAATTGGGGGCCTCCTGTTGTGAGTTTAGGTATTAAGGTCTTGACATAACTATTTCCTAATCATGACAGACTTTAGCCTCATTAATCAAGTCTTGGCTTCCAAACCTACTGCAATTGGGTATTTTGAGCAGGTTTAGGGGGTCAGGCCTCACTAAGAAAGGAAGGATAACGAAATTGTGCTCTTTCTTGCAAATTCAAGAGAATGTGTAAGAGTGATCCCAGAGCTTGAGGCAGAAAGTATAAGTTGCATTGTGGTGGAGTCACAAATTGCTGCATTTGGCAGTCTTTTATTCTCATCCAATTTATTCATCATCATAGATGTAACATACACTGCCGTAGGAGCTGAAGGACTTCTTCACATTAAAAAGTTTTGTGTGAACTTGGATACAGTGCATCTTCAAATGGGCACAATTCCTGTGTGCTTTGCAGGTATTGCAGAAAAGCATTGATTTGGAAGTACTTCATTGTGGTGAAGTTTGTGGCTGTGCCTTCTATAGTGAGGGAGTTACTGTCTGAAAATGAAGCCAGTCATTATCCCAGGGCACTTAAATCCCTGCAGAATGTTTCACATTAGACTTAAAATCTGAACTTTACTGCCAGCAAAATGAGATTCATTTTGAGCAAGAATAAGGAAAGGGGAGAGCTGACATGGGTAAGGTAGATGACAGTTTGAAAGTTACACTTTTTTCCTGCCTTAGCCCCCAGAAGCAGCAAAAAACCACACCTGTGGCTAGATGAATTGCAAACTCATACTTTGTAATAACTCCTAACTAAGACGTTTTTCACTGAATTCGAAATTAACAGTAATTTACATAATTTGAAAAGGTAAAGTGAGGTGAAGTCTCATTAATTTCACAGAGATAGTTGCCAACTGATAGCTGAACATACATATAAGTGAATATAACTATGTGAAGTGACTTTTCAGTCTTCTTGTCTGAAGTGAGGGGGTTTTTGCCTCATAATAAATTTCCTTTTTGCAGTAAAGTTGCTCAGATTTGGTCTTTGACCTCTTCTTATTTCATACTGTATGAATGGGTATCAATTTATAAAAAAAACCCAAATGTAATGGTAATAAAAACCAAAGACCTTGCCTTAGACTTTGACTTAAAATTTGAGCAAAATGATACTCATTTTGAGCAAAATATGGAAAAGGACAGCTGACTTGGTTATGGCAAAAACAAAGGCCTTGTTTTTGTTTCCTTACAAAAGACTTGTATTTCTTAGAGGTGTAGTACTATTAAGAGAGTTTTGGTTTAATGGAATATGGTATTTTAGCTGTTGTTTTCATTTTTAGGTCGCAGATATCAAGAGAGTTAACAATCTTATCAACGATCAAGATTTTTTTGCCCTGAGGTCTATCAAAATTCCAGTGAAAAAGTTCAGTGTATTGACTGAAACCCACATATCTCCCAAAGGAAGACCAGCTCTTCGGCCTGCTCTGTGTTCCCCAGAAGTACAGGAAGCATCTCTTTGTGATAAATTTTCTGCTAATGAGACTGCTGGCAACTTCTTAAAAGAAGTCGATCGAGATATAGAAGAAATAGTGAAGTGTAATGATACAAAGAGAGAGAATCTGAATGAAGTTGTTTCTGCTTTAGCAGCCCAACAGATCTGTTTTGAAACTGATGGCAAAACTAAAAAATGCAAAGATCCTTACTACGGAGCAGACTGGGGTATAGGATGGTGGACAGCAGTAGTGATTATGTTGATAATTGGCATAGTAACTCCAGTTTTTTATCTCCTGTATTATGAAGTTCTAGTGAAAGCAGATGTCAGTCACCATTTTAGAATGGATTCTTCCCATTTGTTTGTCACAACAGTATCGCATCAGAAAGAAATAGAGAATGGAATAAATCCAACAAATATTATGAAAGTTGATAATCAAGGAGATCTTCAGCATTAATAGTGGAAGACCCTAGACAATTGTTATTTGTAGATACGTAATGTAACCTTAGGTAAAGGGGAATCCACAGAATGCCAAATGCACTTGGAATGCAGAGAAAAAGTATACTGATGTGTGACTTGCTTTTATGGGCAGTGTTCCACTACAAGGATATTTCTGGGGATCACATAATCTCTGAATATGCCTGAGACAGGCAATTTGCAAGACTGGGGTGTAAATTAAGGTATGAAGTCATCTCTGAAGCTTTGCACTTTTTTCTACTTTGATAGACATGTTTCTTAATTATTGATGAGGTGAAAAAATGTAGTTCAAACTAACACACCAGGAGTTTCACTGTGTGTTTTACAGCCCAGAAGTGGGCATATGGGGATAGCTAACTTTTAACCATTTGAAAGTATTTACAGAATTCATAGTACACTTGATATTTTAATATCAGGTTTACAGTTGTCAGTTAAAGTGGTGTTCTCATAATTTTATCTTATAAAGATTTTTTAAAAAAACTCAATCATTCCATAATTAATTGCCACTATGAAGTTCTTTTTTACAACTGACTATTACAGAGGCAGTAGTAAATACTTAAACTTGAAATCTTGTGCCTATGGTCAACTCATTCTTTAGTACTTTTCAATATAGGCACTAGGGTAATTTGTTTTCTCTGTATGACTCTGTGCCTCAACACAGTCCACTTAGGAGTCTTCCCGAAACTTTACATTCTTCCTTGGTATCCTGCTGAAAACTGACTGGACTGCATTCTCATCTGGTGACTTGTGTGTAGAATGAAAGCAGTGCAGAATGTGGCACCTTGCTGTAACCACCCCAGTAGTCCTTATTTTCTGCTAACAGATTTATCTTTTCCCAGCTCCAGTTAATCTCAGTTCAGGACCAACTGATGCTTCAGACAGCAGTCATGTGGGTACTGAGCATGCTAATATTGGTCTTGGGCCCATGAACCTCAAACACTTAATTTTTTCCTGAAATGTCTTAGAAAACTTCAAATTATATTTAATGCCTGCTAGCAAATTGCAGAATAGACAACTTGCAGCTTCAGACTTGTTCTTTACATATTAGTGTATTCATTAACCACTCCACTCTTGAATGTTTCTCGTGGAGTTTCATGGTCAGCATTGGCTTTCCCCTCTTTTTCTTCCCCATCTGAAAATGTTAGGAGATAAAAAACAAAACAAAAAAACCTATAACATAAATAAACACCCCACACCTCTGGACTCTTCATACAAAAAGGAGGTACTAGTGTACTCAGAATACTTTTAAATAAAAACTGAGATGGTGCCTATAATTTTTTTGGTTATATTTGCCTGTGGAGCTAGAATTCCATTGCCCTGTTCAAAACAGTATTTATTACCAAAACCCAAGATAACAAACTTGATTAGGACTTAAAAAGAGAGAAGTGGAAAAACCGTCAGTATCGTTTAAACTACTATGGTAACCTTTCCAATGAGTGTCTTGACTAAGTATATACAGTACAAAAAGTCAGATAAAGTGAATGTGTTCTAACTATTGAACAAAACAAAATGCTTTGTCAGATTCTGAGAGTCAAGACTTAAGCCCCATGTGTTCTTGGGGTTTCTGTTTCCCCAAGAAGTGGGGCAGATAGTCTTCACTGGCATGCCAAGTGTATGAACAAGAACTGGCTAATTTGTATTACATTGAAATCGACGCAGGCCAAAGCGTGAAGGAGAATGGTGTACAGTTAGGGACCTGAACTATGATCTGTGACTGTTGAACCTTTTGATTAAAAGAGCATCTGTGGAGATAGTGAGCCTACTCATAGTCTCCACACTAGAAAAGGGATTATAAACAGCATGAACTTGATGGTTTGCATAACACTTGTTTTCAAAGATTTTTTCAAGTAGTAGTTCTTTTCATTAAAAGAGCATGCCAGTAAGACAAGCATAAACACTGAGTTAGCAGTTCTAATGCTATATGAAGAAATGCTTCACAAAATAATTTATGGTGGCTAAAAAGATACAGCTCTCATGGTTAAAACTTTAAAAGGTGACTCACTCAGACAAGAAAGCTTTGGCACGTAAAAACAAATGTTTTCTATATAGGATGAAACTTGGTATATAATGCATCATTTTTTTGCTGCAAGCCTTTTTATTGTTTTGCTTCTTCTCCCATCATTCTGTTCCTGAAACTCACCAGTTCTAATACTTCATCCTTCCATTTCTTACGGATTCATCAAAGAACATTAAGTTAGATATTGTGATGATGCAGCATAAGCTTAATATACAGCACATACCTGAACTGATGTTACAGAATTGCTATTGGTGCAGACGTGAAATTAACTGCGGTTGTGATTTGACTAGGTCAGGAAGGTCTCTGACCTGTTCATGTATGGATACAGAGGTCTGTGGTGGTACAGCTGAAGGGTCCTCCAGTGTGTCCCAAACTTTGGGCTTTTACAGTGTCAAAGACCTGTGGCTTACTGGCACTGAGTTAAGGGTGATGCATCTTGATTTACCTTAAGCAGTCTTTGGAAAAAATACAAAGGGACGGCTGTTTTATTGGACCATTTTCCATTCTAACCAAGAGCCAGGGATGTTTTTACATATGTATTATGTAGCATATTTCATACAGTACATTTTTAATTAACTTTAGTTAACTTTAGTTAACTTTTTCAGAAGAACTCTTTTCAAGACTCTAGGACTCCTGATCCTGGTAATCTACAACCATCAGCTGGCTTGGCTTTCTGCAGAATGTGGAGATCTTTACAGCTTTTTCCCAAAGTACAACACAACTGGTAATTCATCATTACATGTCGGCCCAGAATAAACAGGGTAACTGCTCTGTGAGGAACTTAAATCTGATTCAAGTTAAAACCTGTGAAGTTAGTCTTCTAGAAACTGACTTCTTAAACAAACAAACAAAACCAAAGACGAATATACAAAAGAAACCCCAAAAGCAAACAAAAAAAGAGCCAAAACTCCCACAAACATGGAATAATTGAGTTGTAAATAATCTTTTGGAATAATTGCAACATCTTATTCAGGAAATGGGTTTTAAACTTAAGTGCATATTACACTTTTGGATCATATAAAATCTAAATGTTTTAAGTCATTTACTTCGGAGTAAGTTCTCACAAATAGTCTTTGTAACTTTTATAAGGGCTGAAAATACAACTTTGTGAAATACTTCTGAGTGAGGATGCAAGTCTTATTTTAAATACTTCTGCTCCTCTGCTTTTAGAAGAACATAAATAATACATGTAAAATAAAGATTTTATTTTAGACTGCAGTGAAAATGGTGCATCTAATATATATTTTAGTTCTGTGTACTTTGCATGTTTTATTGCAGCAGGCCTACTTGTCTTTGTTTTAGGCCAATTTTTATGTATCATCTACAATTAAAATCCTTGATCATCAAGGACTTTTTTGGCAGTAGCTGCATATAGCACTCACATCTAGCATACCATAATTGCACCCTTTATGGTTTATTCTGTTCGTGCCTTGTAAACTTTGAATTTTTCTGCATAAATTTCGGAGAACTTGTTACTTCTCTGAAATAGGTATGAACAACTAAGGGATGGATCAGTGAAGTTCTCAGATGGTGAGATGACACTGAAAGCAATATTCTTCTTCTGTGCTATAAATTAGGATTTGAATATATGCCTGTCCAAATTTGAAGTTTGCTGAAAACCAAAGAACAGTCATAAGTTTTATTGGGATTATGGTCTTGCAATAAATTCTAAGCAATCAGAAAATCAGGTTCTAAAAAGAGGTGCAAGCATTACACCTCTGGAAGAGCACAATCTCACTGCTTTTCAGAAGTGCCTTGGCACAGATCGGTGTCCTTGCAGAATTTATTCCTAATTGATGGCCATATTTGTCACAGCTAAACTTATCCTGGAGGGTCCAGCCTAAGACTTTGCAATTCCCTCTGGAGGATAGAGGTGACTACAGTTTATCTCCTAAAGGACTTAAAAATACTTGATTTTTACCAGAGTAATATTTCTCAACAGTGCAGTAGGAAGTCAGCTGCCCGTAAGCAGAATGATGAATGGAGAAAGTAATTGGTCCTCAAGAATTACTGTCTGCTACAGAATAAGATATTGTACTTGTTCAGGCAAGCCACAACTTGTCAACAAATTGTTACTCATGCAGTAACTCTTTTCTAGGGTTAATATTTATATTTCTATCTTTGACAAAAGCCATCTCTTTGCATTCCTTTTGTAGGGGGCAAGGAGTTTAACCATTCACCTTGCACGGGGAGAACAGCTAGCAGAAGCAGTTATAGTCACGGCAAGCAAATTTAATTCTCAGCATACTTGCCTCATTCACATCTTCTGTCTGTGTTTTGTATATCACACACAAGAAATGGGCATACTCGTTCAAGAAGCAATTGCTGATGTGTGTGATGTTAAAAAAGAAATTAACTGGCAGAATATATTTCCTGTGCAATGTAGCTGAATGTTTATTACACATTGTAGTCAACAACACTTCAAAATAAAAGTGTTATAACTCTGAGGTGTGACCTGCATAGCATTTTAGTTTCATTTCCTTTATATATGATAGGTATTTTACCAGAACACTTGAAAATTACACCCTAAGGGCCGAATTCTTGCTGCATACAGAAGTTCACAGAATAATGCAGAATTGTTTCCCAGTCACCAGTGAGGTGAAATTCTTTTTTAAGCAAATAAAACTTCAAAACCAACCAACAAAAAAAGCCCAAAATCCCTGATCAATAGTAATGTACTAAAAATAAAAAATAGTATTTTTTACTATCAGAAGACAGTAAGATACAGAGAATGTACTATCAGTGTTCTTCAGGCATCTAGTCTCACTAATAAGTTTTCAACACTACAGCTGTTGGTTCTCAAATAAAAAGGATGTTTCCAAACATTCAGCTTTTGCTTTTTCTTTCTTTTTCTTCTCTTATTTTTCTAATTAAAACATCATGCATTAAAATACTTCACCACACTCCTTTTCTATATTTTGAGGTTTATTTTTTATTGATTTGTTGTCTGTTTCTGTCTAGTTTGTTCTGTAAGAAAGTAAACAAGTACATCAACAATTACATAGATAGCTATCATCTGCCAGCTCACTTTACACCTCTGAGGTAAGAAAGTACTGCCCTAACAGGTGGAGAAACTGAGGCAAAGGGCTCAAATTTTCATCACTAGTGAGTGCACAGGTGTAACCAGGATTCCATAATTTCTTAAATTCTGCCATATATTCTTTCTAAGCTAGATTATCCTTAATTATGATTTATGCTGATTCATTAAGGTAATACAACATACTTTAATGTATTCCTTTTAACCAAAATGCTAAAGGAAATGTGTTCTAACTAGATGAATGGTTCTTCAAATTACTGTCATGTTGTTTGTTTATATTACAAGGTCCTTCCAAGTCAGTGTATATTAAAGTACATAGTTGTCAATTATTTTCAATTACCTGAACTCAGAAGTTACATAAAGTTCTTCAGAGGAGTCAGCTGCCAACAAGCAGTTTATGTCCATAAAGGCTATTTGTTTTTTTTTACAGTGGTCGTCAAGAATTTTGTTATTTGTTTAAGATTTTACTGTTGAGGCATAGAATTGACTAGTGCAAATGCTTAGACACAATTTCAAGTAAAATACATAAATTTTTTTTTCTGTGCAGAGGAAACACAATGGCATAAACCTTACTTTATCGGTAGGCATTCCACAGGACCTTAAAAAGGCATGTCTGCAAAACACTTGGCAAAAGAACAAAACAAAGGATTCCCTATCCTCTTTTACAGAATAGTACAATTAAACTCCAATGTGTTTTTGGAGAGTCTGCTGAAAACCAACAGAACTAAAGCATTAAGTCTATTGATACACAGCCTACCTCCAGAATTCTGCTTCAAGCAGTATAAAGGCTTGAGCAGTTTAACACTTAGAAACAACACCTACTATGTTGCTTCAACCACACTGTCATTACTGACAATACCAAAGGCATCTCTGTCTTCAAAATAGAAAGAAATGTAGTCATTTTCCTAAACCAGTGGGAAAAAAACCACTATATATGTAGAGAAGACAATTTATAGAAGAAACATGATTTAAACTGCACTTGAGCACCCACACTTTAAAACAGTAATAGATTATTGGAAAAGAAAAAGGAAAATCCTGTAATGAAGTCCTGATACCTATGAAACAACAGACGTCACTGTTTTCATGATGGGAGTAATTGTGTGTATTGATTGTGTCAGAACACATTATTGTGTACAATATTTTTTTTTCAGAGTTCTTTGTGAGTAACAAGTCTAGAACAATCACTTAAATTTACAATACAATGTAGTGCAACAAAGATCATGAATGTAATAATTTCTCCCACAACAACTCTGCCTTACTGGGAGCTAGGGGCATTTCTTTGCCAGCCAATGCACTATCAATGCCTAGGATCTGACTCTGTAAATAGGAAAACTAACTTTATACCTCATGCTCTTCATCATATTCCTCTGGTTCTTCTGCTTCTTCATCACCTTCTTTGTCTTTTGTCTTTTTCATCTTCAGATTTTTCTTTTTCTTCATCCTTCTTTTCTAGCTTCTGTCATAAGGCAGTCTCTTAACAAGGTAACCCCATGTTACAAAAACAGCATATCCTCCATACTACCAAAGAGGTAAGGTGCTGTTAACAGCAAGACAGTTAGCATAACAGTGCTGTGCAAACGTCGTGTGTCAATATTTAAACCAGTATCATGTGAAGCATAAGAACTTAATAAGGATTTACTTGGTGAAGCATCAGCCATAAAAAACCATGTCCTGTGTAATAAACTGAGATGATGATTTCCTTTTATCATCCACTGTTAGAACAGTTGACAGAAGACCATGTCATACTTGATAAAGTAATACCACATGCTGTATGTAATAATATAACTGCTTCAAACAACTGGTGGATCACCAGGACAAAAAATACAAAGCTGTTTCACCTTAAACGTTCCCACTACCACATGGTAAGTAATTGGCAACAAAACAGAGGTCACTTCCTAAGTTTCTGTATGTTTCTTCCTTTTCAACTCACTAAATTGTTTAAGTTCCAACATCAGTAGACTGGTGAAACAGCAACAGATTTAAAAGCACTGGCACCAGTTCCTCCTTCTGTAAGCTCCAATAGAAGCTCTACTGTTCACATTAGGCTGTATTGTTACCCAGTGAAGAGCAATTGGTTGTTGTGTTCAGATACAAACAAGAGCAAAGTCATTTCTCCACAGCCAGACTGTATCCTTACCCTAACCCTTGTGCCACCATGCTGCAGAACAGTTGTCTGTCAGACTAACAAGACAAGACCAGAAAAGGTCTGTGTGGTTATTCCATTTGTACTAACATACTAGGGTTCATTTTCCTTCAATTTCTATTGTAAAATTTAGATATAGTATGCACATCTTGCCTCAATTTTTTTAATCACATCCAGATTACTTTTAGGCTCAGAGTTTTTTGCCTTTTTTTTGTTGTTTTTGCACCTGGTGAAATAAAATACATCACTCTTTTTTTTATGTGATAAAGACAAATTCTCTTGTTTTACTTGTTCTCAAGAGTAAATACATCCTAAATATGCCACAGAAATCCCATACTGTCTGTATTAAAATTACTTTAGACTTTGAGCTACATTATTCATAGAGATGTAAATGTCTGTTTTATGTAAGAAATGCCTAGAAGGTGAGTCTGAAATTCAGTTTGAACAAGTAGTTTACCAAAGGCTGAGCTAAAGTACAACATTCAGCTTCACAAAATACTAGTCACCTGTATACTTAAAATATGTTAAGAAACTAGAACAAAATCTCACTTGTTGTGTTTAATCATCTTGAAAATATAAAAGTTCATTTTTAGTAATTTATACAACCATTAATGATGGGTGCTTCAGACAAGCAGATGTAAAAAAAAAAAGGCAGAGTTTCATTAGCTCTAACAGAAGGCATGATTACTATAGCTACATGGCTTTTGGACTACAGTTGGCTCTTATCTAATGAATCTGTGTAGTGTATTTTCACTTAGTCCCCTCATTCATGAATATAATCTTTATCAAGTTACTCCCTGATTAACTACATGGTGGAGCAAAGATCAAAAATAGCAATTCATACACCCAGGTAAGAGTTACTTGAATGGCAGCACCCTAAACCAAAGTTCCCCAAATACTCAAGGAAGGAGAACGCCAGGAACTGCTGAGAAAACACCTGTATTTTATCAAAAGTATTTGTCATAAATAACATTGAGTTTATTCCAGTGTTTTGCCTAGGAAAGGATTATATGACTAAAGCACTGCACAGAGCTCAGGGGAGTCAAGCTGCTTTGCAAAAACATGAACAGCATCAAAGCAAACACATCCAGAATGAAGTAGGCTTTTTAGGAAAACAAGTGGAAAGTGCAATTCAGAATTATCAACCCTGCACAACCTCCTGTAAGCTTTTACAGATAATGCATATGGAACAAACATACGTGAGATTTGTCTCTGAAAGCTGGGCATCTTTGGACCTTATAAAATTAGAGACACTGACCCATTGTTAGAACTTCAAGCAAAATAGCTCTCTACATTGTATACCTTAGAGGTGCAATGGAATATAGTCTAATCTAATCTGATTTCCAAATACCTGGTCTTGCAGTACTTGGGCTAAAATGCATAAATTTGAGTGCTATATACCTATGCATATGGCTTGCCTACAATGTCAACTGAACTCAGATGACATTTATCTTATTTACGTTTTGTTTTGTTTTCAGAAGGCAGTGCTGGTATCTAGGATATTGCATTTCACAGCCCAGGGTCAGTTTGGGAGAGATGTGGAATTCTACCCGAAGTTTTGTCACTGAGAAGGCAGGTGGTCAGGTCTTCAGTTAAAACACTCAGGGAAACCAGAAAGAGGGAGGGGAAGTGTGTAAAAGTAAAGCTGCTCCTGTGCATGGAACTGTATTGATCCCAATACCACTTCTGCTAGCTAAAAAGGGAGAATAGTAGGAACCTCGTTTGAATTTCTGTGCTAATTCTGTTGATTTGTTCACCTTTGTTCCACCATGGTTAACGTGTCATCTGTTATCTGTCCTCAAAATACAACAAAGCCACGTACCAGGAGCTCTAATGGGTCATTGATCAGCTATGTACAAACTTCCTGACTCATATATAACTCTGTATCATCAGGATTCCACAAAAAAACCCCAACTCCACATAGTTTTTGCTTTTAGGGGAACCTATTTTTTAATCCAATCAAATTCTGATGGTCAGCTGATCTTTGCCATTGTAACACGTAGAGGAATGTACTTTTAAGAGCCAGTAGAGAAACTGGTACTAAAGAAAGAAAAATTCCACCCATGAGCAGTCATTCTCTTTTTAAGAGAACCACAACATGATTTTAACAAGAAGTAATGATCTTCATTTATTATTTCATTGGATCTCAGGGCAAAAACTACAGTGCATAGGCTTATAAAAGCCCGTGGTTTCTTCTTTTGGAATAAAACTCCAGGTATATTCTGGTCCCATCTCTGGAGATTTTGAAAATAAATATTTCATTTTCAGTTGAACTTATAGTCTGCCTTCAGTACCACGCTTCTCAATGCTCTAAAAAGGAACAAAGATTCCAGCTGAGCCAGTCTCTGTGACTATGCACATTCCCATTCCTTTTTCTATTTTATCTGTGAACTGAAAAATGACACATGAAAGGCTTGGAAGAAAGCAAACAATTATATATAAATGGAGAGCTAAACACAAGAGGCCAAGTGTTTCTTCTCGCTGAGGTCACAGATTTCTACAGAGAGCTTAAAATAAGTCATGCATGCTAGAAAACTCTTTGAAAAACAAATGATGCTATGTAATAAAAATCTGTTTTTCTGTAGGAACTACCACTACCCTTTCCAACTGCTTTTGAAGGATCTGATTCACAATTCTGCAGACAAAAGCTGAAAATAAAAAAAGTAAAATCAGGGAAAACAGAAAATCACCCACATTAAATTATGTATAAAAGGCTTCAAAAATGCAAAAGTCAACCAAATCATTAAGATAATTGAGAAACACAAAATATAAAGGAAACCTGAACAGCCAGTTACAATTGAATAGAAGGATGAGTGCTGACTAAAGATACAAGTTTTCAAAACAAAAAAGGTTTGTTTTGTTTGGTTTTTTTAAATTTTTCACTGTTACATATCTTGTATGTTAATATGGTGCATCAACACAAAGGGCAGAAAAAAGGAAGATATGCCTGTTCCAGTAAGTTAAAACATCCTACAGAAGCAAAGAAAAAATCACAAAGACAGGCAGACTAATAAAATATTTAGGGAAAAAATCTGCCAAAAGCCTTAATGATTTAGACTAACATTTCTTGCATTTTTTTCCTCTAACTACCTCCGATATGGCTTCTGTCTCTCAACTACTATGTAATATTTGCTTCTTAAACTATATAACATACCTTTTTTTTTGCCTTCTTTGGTTTCATCTCTCGCAGGAGTCTTCTCTAATCTGTACAGAAATATAGAAAGCTATAAAATAGCTTTAATATAGAAAAATGATGATTTATGGCAGTAATCCTTCCCCTGCCACCAAGGAAAGGAAGGGACCCCTTTTGTGCTTGATCCTATTAACATGCATGCCAAAATGTTTTAGCACAACAGTTTTAGGGAATTCTAGCTGTAATTTAAATTGAGGAACAGGAGTCAGGATTGCCATTTCACCCATGTAATGACAACTGGCTTCTGTCCCAAGGAGACAAAGTTCAGCCATTCCAGTGGCCTATGGGCTCTTCAACTTACTTATTATATAATTAAGTTTGCTGCAGTGAGCTATAAAGATATGGTTGAGGAAGGCTAATATTCTAAACCACAGCTGCCCACAAGAGACATCAAGTTGGGTTATTTTTGGTAACATCAATGTTGGCTCCCAGTTCAAAATTCTTGTCTGTTGCAGTGCAGTCTGAGTGCTCTTCAGGGTGCCACAACCTTCCTGGAGACAAGCGCCCTGAAAAGGACGTCGCTCTTGCGGGGGCACTGGCACAACCCTCAGCACGACAAGCTGGGTCTGCAGAGCAGCTCCCGGGCAACGCAAAAGCAAAGGACTGGAGCCTCGTATGGCTTTCCACAGAGACCAAGCCTTTATTAGACACAGCAGCCCCAGAAACAAAGGCTCTCCAATAGCGGGCAAACCAGGGTTTATATAGGGGGAGCAAGGGGGGGTTCAGGGGCGGTACAGAGGCAGAGCAGGGGGAAGGACCAATGGGATACAACGTATATAACACAAACTGCAAAGCTTCTCGGGGGCATTGTTTGTTTTCTCTCACTCTGGGGGAGGGTTCTGGCGGCTCAAGGGCTTTCCCTTTCAGGGGACTGTGCTCTTTTCCCTAAACTTCGGTTTCGCTCCTTCAAGGGAGCGCAGCCTCTTCGAGGGCTGACAGCCTACTGCCCTCCGCACTTATCTGTGCTGCGAGTAAAGAAAAAGGAGAGCAAGAGTGAAAGCTAAAGTTCGCCTTTGTGCTGCAAATCAGTTGTTACAACTGAGTAAATAAATAAAAGCAGATTCTTTCCTTTTTTTTTTTTTTTTTTGACAAAACAATACTCACCTTGATCTGAAATCATGCGAAGTACAATAACTCTCAACATACAGGACTGGAACAAATATATGACTTGGTAATCATTTCATAGTTTTTTTATTGTTTGAAAAATAGTGAATCAAATACTTAAAAGATCAGAACATTTCACAGGTTCATAGAAAATTAGCCTTTGATAACCTAAGATATTACCCGGTGTCCGTGTTTCCTGCTCCTTTTCATTGTCCTGGTACTCTTGACTCTCAATTGCTATAGAGAAAGTGTTATTCAGTTCACCTAGTTAAAAGGCAATCCAGACACAGTCCTTGATAGTTATCTGTAACTAAACATACAGCATATTTTTATAATCCCATGTCGAACACTTTCTTGTTGTCAAACAGTAAAAAAAAATAAAAGGAACACCCCAAAACAAACAAAAAACACCCAATACTCCAAAACTATTATAATTTATTCTTTTATCCTTGAAAAGAATGAAATTGTTAAATGTAGATTTATTCAGAGACTAGGTTGAAACATCAAATATATAACACTAACTCTGTATTCTTCAAGAGTTTCACAATCAAACCTTTATTACGAAACCAGTTAGTAACATTTAACATCACTTTGTTAATCATAAATAGTATCCAGTATTCCCAAGTCTCAAAAGGTTGTGTCTGATCATCAGCTCCCAAGACTTTCAGTACTTCTACAATAGAAAAGCTTTGCACCCGATCCAAAACAGCAGCTAAGACTTTAATCCATTTAACTTCCTTCCAGGCACAAGAACTAAACTGAGAAATTAATTGTAAATAATACAGTATTCATACAGTGTAAGAACATCAATTTATACTGAATAACCTTTTACATACAATCTCTAATGCCGAAAGCAATACCAAAACTTTAGTGTTTTTAAATGTCTCATTTTTTTCTTGCCAAATTAACATATGCAACTGCAAAATCCACTTAGTGCAAAATTACTGAATCTGATTGCACTGTTAACCCAAATAGGGATAATATTTGCAGATATTTTACAAAAAATAGTAACAAAGATAGCCTTTGACCTTTAGAGTCAAAGATTTCTAGCACATAATCACAGACACATAGAATCACAGAAGAGTTTGAACTGGAAGGGACCTTAAACATCATCTGGTTCTAACCCCACTGCCACAGGCAGGGACACCTTCCAATAGATCAGGTTACTCAAAGCCCCATCCAACCTGGCGTTGAACACCTCCAGAAATGGGGCATCCACAGCTTCCCTGAACAATCTGTGCCAGTGCCTCAACACCCTCACAGTAAAGAATTTCTTCCTAATGTCTAATCTCAACCTACTCTCTTTCAATTTGAACCCATTCCCCTTGTCCTGTCACTACATGCTATTGCCCCACCTTTCCTGTAAGCTCCCTTCAGATACTGGAAGGCTGCAATTAGGTCAGCCTGAAGACTTCTCCTTTCCAGGCTGAATAATCCCAATTCTCTCAGTCTCTCCTCATAGTAGAGGTTCTCCATCCCTCTGATCAACTGAGTGGCCTCCTCTGGTCTTGCTCCAACAGGTCCATGTCCTTCCTGTGCTGGGAACCCAGAGCTTATGCAGAACTGCAAGTGGGGTTCCACCAAAGCAGGGAAGAGGGGAACAATCCTCCCCTCAACCTGCTGGCAGTGGCCCAACCCAGGTGCAGCACCTTGCACTCACTCTATTAAACCACATGAGATTCCCATGCACCCACTTCTTGAGTCTGTCAAGGTCTCTCTGTATGGCATCCCACCCTTCAAGTGTGTACTCACCAAACAAAAAGAAAACATCATAAAATTAAACTAAATCTTAAACTTAGTTATTATGAAGGCAAACAGAAAACCTTCTCAAAATTGTGCAAGAGTCTACAAATAAAATAGCAGCATCTCAAGGGGCATTTATAGATGTAGGAAACTATCAACAAAGAGAGGAAAAGAAACTAGTAGTTTTGATTTCAGATCAAGGCTCTTTAGTGAAGAAATAATTGCTGATGCCATCAGTAAATAAATACATTGACTGACTCTTGTCACTCACAACTAATGAACTAATTCCAAAACACTGCCAAGATGGCAGTCACCCAGTCTTGGCAGATATACCTACAGGAAAAATACAAGTCATTCATAACTTACATTGTGAGGTAAATAAAGAACTTTCTATAGACTGTGCCTTCTATTCTCTCAAAATGAGTTTTGAATGATGGAAATCTATGCTATATGGCAAATTAACACATCAAAATTTCCAGGTAGAATGAGATATGGCCTTCATTTGCTACCTGAGTAATGAAAGAAAGATAGACAGATACATCCTAACTAATTAAAACATGTCCCTTCTCACACTTCAAAGGACCATTTGGCTCACAGATATTGTTCTGAGGTTTTGTAACAATCTGTTCACTCTTGTAGAAAAGATAATTTATTAAGTTCCTGCTTACAGCCCGCCCTACAACACCCTCTTAGTTTTACAAGATGTTTTGTAAACCAGGTAACAGAAAACATCAGTTAAAAATAATCTACCTTACAGTTTTGTTAAAACTAGACCACTTTTGCCACAGAATGCAGTCAGTCCCAGAGACAACTGCACATTGCAAATGAGATGAAAACAAGCTTTTTAAACTGCAGACCATCACTGATGTAATAATAATCCACGCCTCAGATGTGCCATTTTTGTGCAGTTCAAGATTCAGTAAAATGATACCTCAGCTTACCAACTTACCCTTGCAGAGGTGATGAGAACATTTGAAGCATTATTTGAATCTATAAAGTGTCTGTCTACCTGCTTTCCGTGCAACTGCCAATTCTGGTAGGAAAAAAACAGTTTTCAAACCTTGCAGTTCTACTAAGGATTACACTCAGCAACAGAGAGAGATCTCTCCATCTCAGAAAGAAGGTTTCAGGAACAAACGAAGTACTAAGGTGAACAGTAAGAATGATCACATGAGCTAAAGTCAGAAAAGAGAGATAACATTGTCTCATAAAGCAGCTGGTTCATTGGAAATAACTCCGTCTGGCTCTCAGACACAGCAGTTTCCTTTTTAGTGCCTCTAACAGAAATAGCAAAGCCTGACAAAGATCGAGAGCACAGCAAGCCTCTAGTGAGATGGAAATCCAAAGACACTGAAACCTTTTTACCCAGAAGATGAAAGAGGACATACTATAAAAGAGTAATTCAAAATACTTCTATCATCATAAAGGGAATTAGAAGTAAGGATCAGATCTGTTCTTGCCTCATAACCAGTTTTACCTGGTTGCACCACTTGGATCAGGGGAAATACTCTGTCTTTTTGGAGCCACATCTGGCTGGCAATGTGTTCACTGCTCACACTGCACAGTGCTGCTCCATGTTATATATGGCTTTAG
This sequence comes from Promerops cafer, assembly GCA_013398275.1. Classification (NCBI taxonomy): domain Eukaryota; kingdom Metazoa; phylum Chordata; class Aves; order Passeriformes; family Nectariniidae; genus Promerops; species Promerops cafer. The sequence continues at coordinate 40,475 of VZSE01000585.1, read as the reverse complement.
TACACAAACAAATAGACAATAAGGTGTGTTACATTCAAAGCCTAATTAAAAATAAAATTGCATAGAGTTTCAAAACCACCTAGAATTCACCATTATACCACGAATAGAAATTAACAAAAATTCTGATTGGATTATGCACCTGTACATTATCAACATCATGAATATTTACCCAGAAAATACTCTGATGGGTTTCGTGTGAAAATGAAACCTTACATTTTAGAGTTTAAGTCAGCTCTCATTATTCAAAATCACCACAAGATACGAAGGAAAAGATTATCCAGTGTTTAGCCACTTTAGGTTTCATAAGCACTTTTATAAAGCTGTAAGAGAAATTGCCATTTGTAACATTCAGAATAAGCACTCAGCAGCTAATAAAACTAGGCAAAAAATTGTGAATGAAAAAAGACGTACTTCTCACAGTAATAATCACCAGTGACTTCTAGATTTACAATATCCTCACAGTATGGTAAACAGACACATAAGTCTTTCTGCTCCACTTTCCTTCTTTCCCACTAGCTCAGTTTTCTGGCTGGGAAGCTTGAATTTTAACAGTATAATGATGTATGACTGGACGTCAAGTATAACTCCAGCATTTATTGTTATCAAACAATAACAAAGCAATTAATTTTTAGTTATGTGTAACCAAAAGAAAAGCTAAGGTTCCACTGAATAACATCAAGATCTGGTTTCTAATCCAGCTGTGCTTCTGATAAAGACTTCAATAAATCACTTATCCTCACCTCAATCTTCATATTTTAAGGGACTTGTCAGTAACACTTACTAATAATTCCTGAATGGACTTAGGGGAAAAAAAATGAGTACTTTTTAGAATTTCCATCTATTAAGTATAATATCAATTATTTTGAGTATGTATTTACACAATCTCAGTGAAAGCTGAATTCAACCCTAGTATTTACTACATATTTCTTTGCTCTGGTGAAAAATTTTCTGGTATTCTAACACAGAAGAAATACCACATCAGCTTGTATTGGCTAGCATATAATTGAAAAGGCTGCATGTGCATGGTCTAAATGTTTATTACTGTATCCTAAATGGAATAGCTGTTTGTTACCTCTCTTTTCCACACAGTAGTTGCTTTCCAGTTAAAGCACTTCAATGAGTGTAAAAGCAGAAAAAATTCCTATTAGCTTAAGCTGCCATTTTTACTTCCTCATTATCAGTATGAAACTCATCCTCAACACATGTTTTTCACTATATTAGCCTTCACAGAATAATAAGTAAAGATATAAATAAAAATAAAAAAGCAAACAAACAAACCTTGATGTTCATCTCCTACTGTCAAGAAGTATGGCATTTTTTCATAGTTCCTCTAAGATCTTGCTTTAAGGCCAACATGTAATCTTCATCTTCTCTTGTTTTCAGAGGCACTGGCTCATTGTCTGTACTCTGTACAAATTATGTTTATTATTTATAAGCTCCTGATACCCATCAAATATTCAGGTACATTAATAAAAGCTACAAGAAACATATCTAATAAAAAGAGTGCAACTATGCAGTATACTGCTTCTCAAGTACACTTCCTTGCATTTTGACATGCATGGTAACTATGTTTACACCTAAATGTATACCTTTTATAACTTCACTTTATCTTTCTGCAAAAATGTATCACAAAATCAAGGGAAAAAAATTTATTAAAACTGTTACATAGTCATTCATAGTAATCCTAAACTCTTAATTGCCGAAAGCAGTTATTCTCACCAACCTAACTTTCTCAGAAACCTCTCTCTTCAGTCAGAGTAGTGCTGTTCTTAACCACTTCTATTATAGTGTTACAGCTACATTAAGTATGATATCTGAATAACATGACTATTATCATGGAAACAGGTTGTGTTGTCTAAAACCAGGCCCTCACACAATTCAGTTTCTACCAGTTGAATTTAAATGAATTGTTAAGGGTTGGATTTTGGGGGTTTGTGGGAGTTCTTTTGTAGGCTTTTTTTTTTTTTTGGGGGGGGGGGTGTTGTTGGGGTGTTTTGTTTAACTTGAAATTGAGAAAGATAAATATGCAAAAACAGTTTTTAAAATATCCAGAATACTACAGACAGAATTATGGAATGGATGTTGTTTCTCTCATGTGATAAATGATGCTTAATCAAGAACTGAGTGATAGGTTGCAAAGCATAAAGTGCTATCACAAGTCCCAGATCTAGACCATGAAAGGAGCTTACTGCTTCCAGCTATATTTGCTAGTTGGCCAACAGTTTAAATCACTTAATGTTGCAGATGGTAAGCTGATGCTCATTAATTGGGTTTCTAATTGCATTTACAGAAAATTTGTGTTAACTCAGAATGTGTCTAATAGAAATATGCAACAGCAATAATTCACTGCTTCACATAATTTCACTGTATGTTAGTCAAAGCTATAGCATACTTTTGGTCATTGTCCAGTCATTAAATCAACACTTGAATTTTTTATTGACTCCACTTATACAACTAGGTGAACTGATTTTCCTGAATGGCACCAGATTTCCCCTGAGAAGTTTAACTTGGTTTTGAAATTTTGTTCACAGAAGGAAGAAAACTTTTTTACCTTCTCCATGGTATACATTAGATACACTAGGGCTAGTAATTCTCCTGTAAGGCAGGCTGTACCTCAAAAGCTGCACTGTATACAGAATTCAGATGGCACAGAATTGTGCTACCAAGCAGAATGCAACATTCACATAAAAAACAGTTACAGATGACTTCATAATATAAAATCACACATCTTAATTGTAATGCTGGACTAAGAGGATGAATAATACATGGTTCAGTAAGTCAAAAGCTTCCCTGCACATCAAAACGCAGTCAGAAAATGGTCTTTATTCCCGTTTCATTTTCAAATACATCCAAAAACCAAGTCTCAATTAAGCTCCCTTAATTACACAAAGTATCTTTCAGTTATTTTCGAATGCTAGCTTCTGCAGTACAGGACAATCATACGCAATCTTTCATGTTTGCACAAATAGTAATTTTCTAAAATCAGCAAATGTTGCCGTTGTCTACGAACAGAAACACAAGGACTCCAATATCAGAAGGCAAAGAAGGCTAGTTTATTCTAATTCCACAACCTTTTATAAGGTGTTTTGCTACAGACTTAACATGATTGGTGAATAAAACCCACACCTCTCTAGCATTATTGGCTTAAACAGGAAAACAATATATGCTATGTTTTGAATAACAGACTAGAAGTGAAAGATAAAAACAACATCTGTTATTTTGAGAGAGAATATTATTTACGAATATTGTTTATGAAGTTCTCCTGGGAAAGTGGAAAGCTTCTCTTGGGAAGCAGTTAGCAGGCCTGCTGCGAGAATCTCTCACAGACACAGATTGTCAGCCCAACAAGCAAATCTATTTATAGCTTCAAAGATTAATGTAAACTCATTTCAGACAAATTCAAGGATCCAGTGTTTCCATTCTTGTAATGTCCAGAAAACCAAATCATGATGAGGACTTCAACACACAAACTCCTTGCAAGCAATCCAGTTACAAATGGGACACAACAGTTAGCAAAGGGGCAGGAAAGTGATAGTAAGAAAAATGGTGACTTACATTATTATAAAATCCAGAGTTCTTAGGGGCGTTCATATATTTCATTACGTTCTCTAAACATGAGAGTGAACACACTTTACCTGAACACAGGGTGTGTTCCAAGATATTGGCTGTACTTACTGGAAATGGTGGTGGAGGCTTACAGATGACATCAGGTAGAGCTGCACCGTTACCAAAGCCAACAGCCTCCATGTTGAAGGTAAATGAAGCATGTCCTCTTCCTCTACCTGACCCAGCCATTTGGATGCACTGAAAATATTATAGATTTTTAAACATATATTTTTCTTACATGATGTACATATTACCAAGAAAGTTAGTGTCTAACAAAGATTACAGTAATTTTAAAACCAAAGATCATTTTTAAATATCAAGCCATTTTCAATGCCTGTCTTAGATTCTTCCACAGACTGTAAATTTCAGACATGCATAAAATCAGCTTCATTCCCTTACTTCTGCTAGCCACCTCTGTAGGCCTGAAATTACCTAACTTAGTAATTTTAAGCCATCTTCTTCTAAGCTTTAGATGCACTGTGTTGAGTTCAACCACAAGAACCAGAAACAATACATGAAAAAAAGTTTAAGAACCCTGAACTTTCTGTGACTATATTCTAGCATTTTTGAACTTTTCTCCAAAAACCAGTTTGTGTTTGTGATTCATTACTTCTTCATCCTTTTTTAATGCTTTATCTTAGTAACTATTTTTGGATGCTGAAAAAGTGACACAGGCAAAGAGGTAATTAAGATAATCAAAACTCCAGCAGGACTGCAAGCTAACTGCTGAAGAAAAAGGAGGTTGTTTCTAACTAAAATATTTAACAAAGGTCATAAAAGAAGAAGAGCCTCCAAAACGTTTACAGTCACATCTCTTCACCTTCTCAGTTATACCAACCTTCATCTTAATAATTGCACGACCCATGGTTGACAAGTAAATCAAAATGTGAGAATGGGAGGAAGATGTCAATAAATGGGACCCGAGAGAAGCTCAGCTGAAGCACTGTGAACTGCTCACTCCCACAGACCACTCAGACATTGGGGCAAGGTCCTAGCCCAGAAATCCCATGAGCTGTTCACTATTAACTGCAAGGTCACTGTACTGCACCTTGCTTGGTGCAACCAGGTTGTTCCAGACTTTCTGCTGTACCTGTACGAGCGCATCCGGTTCCCCCCAGACAGAAGCAAAGACCATTTCATTGAGGCCAGAGAAAACATGCTGATGCCAGTTTTTTCCTACTTGTTACTTTCAGTAGAAATAAGCTCTATTTGGATGAAACAAAATCACATCATATATTTCCATGTCACTCTGTAGCACAGAATACTGTCTAAACATAAGCAGAGAGACCTAAATAGACATTTTTTAAGGGAAAAAAGAACAAAGGGAAGGGAAGTTTCAGGGAAGGGAAGTTTCAGGGAAGTTTCAGGGAAACTCCTTTGAAAATAGGATGAAAAGCAAGATGTGAGCCTTGCAAAATGGAGAAGATAAAAGACACTGTAAAGCCCCAAATGTGAGCAATTACCTAGATGAAAAAAAAAAAAAAAAAAAAAAAA
>VZSE01000585.1:0-33421 GCA_013398275.1 Promerops cafer | reverse complement strand
CTGCTGGCCGTGGCCACCCACGTCCACTTCGACCACTCGGGCGGGCTGCAGCACTTCGAGGAGGTGGCGGTGCACAGCGCCGAGGCGGCGGCGCTGCTCCAAGGCGACAACTACGAGGCCGTGACGTGGCTGTCGGACCGGGAGGTGGCGCGGCCGCCGCGGCCCGGCTGGAGCGCACGGCAGTTCCGCGTCCCGCCCGTCCGGCCCAGTCGCCTGCTGCATGAGGGTAAGGGGAGCCGGCCCCGCCGCGCCGGGGGATGCGAGCCGCGGCGGCGCCGCGGGGTACAGTGCTCTGGGTATTGTGGAGCAGCTTCTTTGCCGCTGAGCGCCTCTTGGTTTACTCAGCTCCTCGTATAAAATAATTAAATCGATTAATTTTGTCACTCCTGTGAACGTAAAAATCACCCGCAGTCAGCTTGGGACCAAAAAGACGCGTAGTAGGTTAAACCGTTTTCTACCAGTTCTGAAAGTTTTGGCGGCCGGGGTTTTTTCCCCCTCTAGAATGAGAATCACTCAGTAGTGATTTAGGTGGCTAATTGAGTACCCCAGGTTTATCCTTAGGCTTCAAACGATATGTCAGCAGGTCATGTTCTGGCATCTGGTGACCTTTTATTATTCATAAGATGTCAAGACATGGGAAGTGCAGTTAACAGAACAATTCCTGAAATACGTACTGAGAATACAGTTTTTGTTTTATAGAATTTACGTGAATTTTACATAAATGCATTTACTGAATTTTACCTGATTTATGTAAAATGTAAAAAAAATTACTTATTACTGATGTAGTATTTACAGAAGTGGTTTCTAGCAGATAAAGAAAGATCATTTGCTCTCTAATGGGAGACAGTGACTAGGGTTTTTGGTAACAAAACACCTAAACTGTACAATACTGTTCAGCAGGTATTAAAGGGTGGGTGTCAGACAGGTGACACCTTAGGCACAATGCTTACTCTCTTCTTGGCTTTATCAGGCCATCCCATATAGGTGCTTGAAAAGCAGAACTGAACTTACTGAAGGCGTCAGTAAAGATCGGATGACATTTAATTATAGTAATAGTTAAATAACTATAGTGACATTTAACTACAGTAAATCAACAGAAGTTTGTTTTTTTTCTTTAAAAAGGAGGGAGGATTATTTTTAAAAAATACTTTTGTAAAAGATCAAGTACAATGGCTGCCAGAGTAGCATCAGAGTTTCTAAGATGTTAACTGAGATATGAGACATGAGACACAGGTATCAGTTCAGTGGCTGGTACAGTTAAAATGCCTTCACATTTAAACTGGCAAAAAAATGACTTAATGGTGAAAAAGTTCTATTTTTATGTGTTAATGAATGAGATGAAGAAAGTGTATGGACGCCTGTCTTGGTTCTCTTCCAGCAATTTATATTGGGGCCTTTTGCCTCTTAGGAGTAACAGCAGTGCAATTCTAGAGGAATTAAATAAGGGTAAAATTATAATAAATTCCAAAATTCTTTGTAAACTTTCAATGGAAAACCAGCTTAGATGTGTTCTATTTCCCATTCTATTTTCCCATTGCTTTTCACATTGTTCAATTTATTAGAATGTGAATATATTCCATTAATACAGCCCAATCCTGTGTTAACTGTTAGTGTCATTGGAAAATACCTTTTTGCTAAGCTTGTATTTCAGACACCTCTTTGGTACTCACTAAGCAAATAAATGCCCCACTCCCATTGTTGCGATTTGTAGTATGTGTAAACTCTGCATATGAGTAGGTAGTTCTCTTTATGTCATTTAAGAAACGTGACAAATGCATACAATTCCCTGTAACAAATCTGTTTGCAGGGGATGTGATCAACCTCGGAGATCGACAGCTCACTGTCATGCACATGCCTGGTCATTCACGAGGCAGTATTTGCTTACATGACAAGGACAGGAAGATTTTGTTCAGCGGAGATGTGGTGTATGATGGATCTATGATCGATTGGCTTCCCTACAGCAGAATCAGTGACTACATTGCAAGCTGCCAGCGCCTGATGGAGCTAGTAGACAGAGGTCTTGTGGAGAAGGTACTGCCTGGGCACTTTAACATATTTGGAGCAGAAAGGCTGTATCGGTTAGCTTCCAACTACATTTCCCAAGCTGGCATTTGTCACAAGATTTCTACCTGTGCTATGAGATCCATTGCGAGCATAGCACTTCGTGTTGCAAATTCAAGAATCGCTTCTCAGTGACAGTTAATTTTGTGTGGTCTGTCACCTGCTGTAAAACCAAATGGGTTGTGAAAGCATCAATAACAAGCAGAAGCAGTATGTGTTAGCAAAAAGATGGCCAATTGATACAGGTGAGCTTCAAAAATTCTCCCTGTTTTTTCCTACTTTATTCATATTTTTATAAAAACTCCGTAAAGTAGTAGCTTTAGCCAAATCTATGGTTTTTCTTTCTACTTTTTCAGAGCATGTTTGTACATGTATTGCAATTGAAATATATTGTTTTGTTTTTGTTACAACTCTTGCAGATGGATACATGCTAAAATGAGAGGTTTTACATTCATGCCTGAAACCTTGTTGATGTAGTACTAGACTTGTGATGGTTCATCACCTCCTGCTCAGGTTTTGACCTAACAGAGCTCTTGCTAAGACCTAGCGTGTGCTAGGAGCAGTGCCATTAGGTCACAGAAGGAGCAACACCTTTGCAGGACGCAGTGGGGAGAAAGAGGTAATTCTGCAGCCATTGCCACATGTGGGCACGGTATATGCTGCACCTCTCACCACCTGAAGCTTTATCTTTGCAAAGTACTCATCTGGTAGTTTCTTCAGAATACACTAACATGTGGAAGTTCCATAGACCAAATTTTCAAGCTGGAAGTCACAGATACATCAGTTTACCACAAAAGCTTTTGGTGCAGATGGACTGTTGAGGCTTTCATGTTTCCTGGTGTGGTGCAAGGAACCACTGCACCAGGAGAGTGGGAGCACGCAGGAGCACTCTGACCATTGGCTAGGGAACTGTTTTGCTTGTAGGCATGTGAGTTAGGAATTAGAAAATTTGTGAATTAGTGAATTAATGTGTTGCACTACCCTATACAAAGTGGAGCTTTGTCTGGATGTGTTTATTTTTTTTCTGATGAGCTCATAAAAAATACTTAGAGAGTATGTTGCTCTGGAAAGTTGAGAGAAGTGGACTGTGACGAGCTTAAAGCATTTGTTTATGCTTAAGGGTATTTTTATGTGACTGTGTTGTAACTTGGTTGTTAATCATCTGTGTTAGAGAAGGGATTGAGGCTTTAACATGACCCTGCCATAGTGAAGGTGCTGCATTAAGCACCCAGTACACTTTTTATCACAAAGTGAATGTAACTCAAATTGTTTACTGTTTGCATCTGAAGTATGTGCTGCACATGGTTGTTCTGAAATGTGAAGTGTGTTGCATTGAGTTTGTTCCAAAAAAAATGTTGACTACATTGAGAAATGCTAAATAGCATTGTAATTTCCTTATGAAAATTGAATGTGTGATATTTAAAAGCTGCTGAAATGGTTAGAGTTTGCGTAATTATTCCAACAGTTTGTATATATTTAACTTTTTTAAAAGGACACTGTCTGAATTTATTTTTGTACATAAACATATATACGTTCCTAAAAAGGCTGCTAATGTTTCTCCCAAATTTTAGTGCAGTTTAACTTTTTTTGTTTGGCTTTCACTTTATGCAGGTGGTTTTGCCCCCATCATAGCCAAAAGTAAGGGAGCCAAAGGTCTGGGCTCTGTCAAAGGCATGAGGGAGCGGAAGGTGATAGCCTTCTAAATAGATGCAAATTCTTGTGGGGGAAAAAAAAAACTATTGCAAAATTTAAAAAGCATCCCTGTCTAAAAGTGATAAAAGCAAATATCTTATGTAAGGCCTTTTCGCTTTCATAGATGACTTCACTCCTGCCTTTACTGTGAATATATTATTTGCCAGGATTTGTACTGATTGGTTGTTGCCTAGTTCTTCTTAAAAGTGCCTATCTCCAAGCTGAAGCAAAATTGTGGGTGGGCAGGACATGTGCAGGGATGCAGCACTTGAAAGACCTGTTATCACTCAGATCACAGTCTCTTTTTTTTGAGAAATCCATGTACATCAGTGTATGACATGAGGAGTGTTCAGTGGGTAGACTTATGTCAGAAAACAAGAGGTGTTTATCTTGGCCTCAGTTGGCAGAGGAAGAAGTACAAAAACAGCCTGGGAAGCAGGCTGAAGGTATAAATGTCACTAAAGCTTACACCAGTTATCCAAAGGATGCCATGGTGTCACAGGTTACCTGACAGTAATTGAATTCCTGCAAATTAGTTGACAGTGGTGTAACACCAGTATAATCATTCTTTTTAAACAATGCTTTTGTGAAGACTGTGGGAGCCCTGGTGGTAACCCTGGGCATTAAAGCAGTCACCAAGAAGTCCTGTCACAAAGCATGCCCATATGGATGTCAAGTTGCCAAGTTTTGCAAATGTTCACTAGAAGAGTAAGATCATTCTGAATTGGCATTGTGTGTTATACCACTGTCAGTTTATTTGATCCAATATTAGAATCTCTGTAGCCAGATTTTACTGTATTGTAAAGCCTGAGCTCCCAAGACTCACAGGCACGTCAGTTCAAAAAGAAGGATAACCTCCATCCTCCATCATTTGTGTTTAAATCTGTGCTCAATATCTCTGTCAGCTAAGATCCTTAAATGGCCAGATCACTGTCAAAATGGCCTATTAAGCTATGCTTAATCCAGTAAGTATGTAACCAAAACTTTGACTTTACCAAAATCTAGGGGATCATTTCCTAGCTCAGAAGTGAGCTTTGCATGCACATAACCCAAAGTGGAGTTTGTTAGTAAACTGCTGCTATAATCCAAATGAAAGTAGTTTTTTGAGAGTCATGAAAATATTTTTTGTATTATAAGAAATTCACTACTAGATAAACAATATTTAAATGATCTTAAAGTTAAAAGAACGGTCTCTGATTATTTTTGTTAAGACTTACCAAATTTTAATCATAAGAGTTTGACAGTGGTCCTTTAACACTACTTGGATTAAATATTTAAAACGGGCATTGTAAGTTTAAATAGTGTCATGTGGAGCATTTAGAACTGTGTTGATTTCTTTGTAACATCCAAATATATGTTAATGCAGTTTTCAGTAGACTGGGGAATTGACATAAAAATCAGATGGGAAGTTTTGTTCTGTTATCTGTCAAGGCTGTTACAATGTTAAACAACAGTTTGCACATAACTAATTTTTTTCATGTATTATCATAATAAAATATTATAATCCTATGTAGTTAAGTAATAATTTCTAGGTATTTCTCAACAGAAGCGCTTTTCATTCTAAATGGAGTATATTTAGAAGTTGCTAGCAGAATTATTTATGCTTCTGAGAAAGAAACTGCATTAAAAATGTTTACATGTCATAGATGCACTTTGCCTTGAAAGACAGACATCAGTACCCAAAGAAAAACAAAAAAATGCAGCTCTGTTAGGAAAGCGGGAGGGAGATAAAGGTGGAGGAAAAGGAGGATATATTAATATTTAATGTTAAAAATCTAGGTCTCAGCATTCAACCAACACTGGTCCAAGTTCCTATTTATAATTAATGCATATGGACTTAAATCAGTAAGCAGTAATTCTTGGGTCTAAAAATTAAACCATGTATTATCCAGAATACTAATATATCTTCAGTCCTTTCACTTTCAGATTGAGTTAGGAAGTATAGAAATAATTGAGAAGCAATGAAAAAAGAGTTCATTATGTTTTATTTTAAATTTATTTGAAGTTAACCATGACACAGCGGAGCTGCTAGCCAAAACGTTTTAGCTGTATTGCCCCGGGTTTTCAGGGCAGTCAGAAAGTTCTGAAGTGCATCAGTAGTCCAGGCACTCTCGAATGCCGTTGAAGTCACTTTACAAGTTTACACATCAGCCGCGCGTTGCTTGGCGTAGTGCAGTCCTACCCCGAAGCCTGTTACTGCTCGTGTAGTGTCGGTAGGACCGGGATGTCCCCTCCTGTGCAGTGTCCGTAGGGTGGCAATGTCCCCTCGCTGTCCCGCCCGCTGACCGCGCCAGCGCCGCGCTGGCGGGAGCGACGGCACCGGGTGGCCACGAGCCGGGGGGGGAGCTGCATTTACCATGAAAATAACAAAGATCACACTAGAAACTAGAGGTGTTATAAGCCTGCTCCTTGCTTTTACTGTGCTACCCAAAACCATGTTCAGCATAGCTACTTCTAACTACTCAGATTTTATTGGACAGGCTAATCTCACCTGTTTAAAAAATATTCGTTAAAAAATTATATTAGCAACTAACTTTGTGCATATTCCCACACATGCCCAACAGAGTCCTGGTGAGGCGATGATGCATTCAACAGAAATTAAAACTGGAAAAACAAACCATAAAAATAAAGAAGAAACCAAACAACAACAAAAACCAAACCAAAACAAAAAACAAACAAACAAACAAACAAAAAACCCACCAAAAAAACCCCAAACCACAAAAGGACCCTGACATGGAAAAAGGCTCAGAAACTTAGGCAACACTTCTGCGACTGTGCCAGGTGTTTCTCAGGAGTTTGACCCAGGTGCACAAAGAAGCTCATTCACAATCATCAAACGGGCAGTGATACTTGGTATGTTTTTAATACGGCTTTATATTTTTACATATTATTTGTTCTAAGAGTGACACGAACAAAACTAACTTGAACTTGCATGAAATCTTGCCCAACTTCTCCTTTTAAAAATTCAGGATTAATTTAATTATGGTTCTGATGTGTGATCTGATTTTGAGCAGTTGGGATGAGGTTTATAATCTTCTGCACACTCAAATTCAGTTAAGGACAACAGAGTTGTAGGATAGTTTCAAATCTTTAAGTATATCTCATTATTAATTATTTTCCTTATTAAGCTGACAATATGTATGTGTGAGGAACATGCTAGTGCTATTCTAACTTACCAACTCTATTCATAAGAGGTTGTTTTAGGATGGGTTTAGCCAACTTTGAAAATGCAATGATTTTCCAGTCACTGCTACCACAACCATGTACTTACTTTTAGCTTTTATTATTTGAGCCTGTCTGTTCTGTTTGGAATTCTCTGCATCTCCATTTTACATGTAGTATGAGCACTGCTGCTAACTTCAATCAATTTATGAAGAGTGGCACTTTGGTTTCTGGAGCAACTTTTTAGCTTTATAAGTTTAGAAGTAGGGACCTGAATGTGGATCTCCAGTTCCCAGAAGCACACCCAGAGTATCAGTATCAGAAATTTCACTCTACTTGACACAGAGCAGCCAGGGCACGAGTGCACCATGAGAGAGGACAAGCTGGAAGCCAAGTGCAGTCACAACACAGGCAGGGACTGTGACCTCCCTGCAGAGTAACTTGACCTGTCAGCAGCCCAGACACTGCAGACAATGGCAAGGTGATGACTCAAGTTCATGGCCAGGCCACGAAGTCTGGTCAATATGTCAGCAAGAGCAGCACACAGTATGAGAACAGGAATATCCCCAGTGCAGCTCAGGCAAGAACCAAGGGCCCCTCTGCTGAGACCCAGGATCAACACGCAGAGGAGGTGGGAGTGGGGGTGAAACAGCACAATTTGGGGCTCTTGGTGAAGTAGGGGGCTCCTGGTGCTACTGCCCCACTCACCACCTGGTTAATGCTTCCTTTTATCTCTGGACAAGTAAATGTGTTCTATGAAACACTAAAAAAATTAATCTGTGGTTTGCACCACAGTACAGGTTAAGGGTCAAACCTGCCAGTAATTTATGCTTTTAGTTACAAAGCTACCATCTGTAAACAGAGGTCAATTACAAACCACTTGCCTCTGCCTATTTGATCTGCGGACCAGGCATAATATGAATAGACAGCAAAATAAGGTTCATCTCTGCTTGACTTTGTTCAGGAAAAACATGTCTTGAGCAAGCCAAACTCTACATATTCAAAATTGTGTACTTGGTGTAAACCCATAAATGGTTTATTACTGGAAACACAGGTGCAAAACATCTCCAAGACAGGCTGTCAGTCCTGAAAGGAGCAGGACAGAAATACCTGAAGGAATTTTTCATTGCCTGAGAATTTTCAGTCTGTCTAACCAGACTGCATAACATAGTATTAGCAAGGATCTGAATATCATCATGGTCCAGTTAGTAGCACTGTACTGTGTTGTCACAGCTGGTTATGAAACAGCCCTGTTTGTGAAGCGAGGCACAGGGACAATTATTTGTCACAAACCAGAGCACTGAGGCAGCACTTTTCACAAATCTGAGTTTTCTCACCAGTGATATGAGCATTTTCCCCACATAGATATGTAACGTTGACTCACTGTTTTGAAAGACACAAAGATATTCGTGTCAATGATAACTGGAACTATACATTGAGGTCTTCAGTATCAACACAGTACACATTACTTTTCCATCAAATTTTTAGTAAGGCAAAATCTGTACGAGTGCCAGAAATGCTTCTATCAACACCGCTGCTTTGTGTGCTCCTCCACAGCCCACCGCACCTCCAGCAGTGGGACTGAGCAGGGGTGAGCAGGGCCTGGGGAGTTCTTCTGACACAGCCACCGGCTACAGCAGGGCCAGTAGATGTGTTGACCACAAAAATCAGATTTGTTACCCAGTGTGCAATAAGCCAATAATTACACACTTGAGGGAGAAATGGATTATTTATTTCGGAGTTGCACAAGCCTGGGTGCTGGGTGGTATTCCATGAATCAAGCTCGCCAACTATCAAAACTTTTTAGTATTTACACATTTTAGCAAACAAACACATTAATGTTCATTGGCTTCAAGTTACATAGTTCTCTTATTAATTATTATTCTGTCTTCGGCTGTTAATTATTCTCTTACTTCTCATGCTAATTAGTCCACATGCCCAGTCCTTCTCTTGAGTCGGTGGGCAGCTTTGTCAGTCATCTGCCGGAACTGGAGCTGATTCAGCACAGTTGCCGAGTTGCCTTTATTAATTTCCTCCTTATCTTGGGAGTTCTGCCACATGTCCTTGTGGCCCGTACATTCTGAACTGTTTGTCTGACATCACTGAAACACGTGCCCTAGACCTTAAGAAGGAAATTCCGACAAGAGATTTAGCGTCTATCTGTTTGAAGGATTAAATCTCCTTTCTTGTTGATGAGGCTTGAAAATCAAGACCAAACATCAAGAAACACCCTTCCTTAGGAAAACTTTCTCCTGTTGCCCGCTTGGCAGCACAAGCGGCTCAGCGGCCGAAGGCGCCGCCGGGAGCCGTCGCCCGCGCGCAGCAGGGACCACCCCTTCCGCCCTGAGTGGCAGGATCTCAGCCAATAGCAGCGCGTATAGGGCTCGGAGGCGGGAGTTTGTCGACCCGCGGCCAATCAGGTGTCGGGAATTGCTGGGGGCGCGGCTTGAGCGGCGTCGCCAAGGGCAGGAGCGCGGCGTCGCGGAAGCTCGGACGCGGAGGGGCCGTGTGGAGGGGAGGAGGCGCGTTTGCCGCACTCGGCTGCCCGGCAGCGGCACCATGAGCCTGGCCCTCAGGTCAGTACGCGCAGGGCGCTTTCCCGCTTGCCCCGCTTGGGGCCCGGAGCGCGGGTGGGAGTCCCTCAGGGCCGCGCCGCCCCCCGTTCGGGAGGTGTTGGCGGAATGCGGGGCGCATTAGGCCGTGGTGGGGCCTGGGTCATCCCTGGCTTCCAGCCGGTCACATCTGATCCCTTTGGCGCGGCCGGGGGCGGATCAGGCCTGTCTGACTGCCGGGACACGGAAGGGTCCGGCGCGTCTGGCCTTGGGAGGTTCGCTTCTGGGTTGCCTGATGTGCCTTCAAGAGGCCTGTGAATACGCATAAAGTTAAACTGCTCGGCTTTGTTTTGTTTATAGATTCTGATTTAGTAGCTACTGCATAAAGGAGCCTGGTTTATGAATCCCAGTACCTGGCAAATTCTTGTTCAAATTTTTTTTAATACGCTTTTCCGTTTAAAATTTAATAAATACGCTTACATGGCAACTGTGATCCTTAATTTTCAAGTCGAAGAACTTCATGCTTAGTATAGTTAAAGTAGTTGCAGAAGTGGCACTGAACTGCTTGTATTTGAGTACTACTTTTTCTTTTGATAAATTATTTTATGCTAAGCACTAAATGAACACTTCAGTATCCAGATTGCCCTTTCAGAAGAGTTCGGTGTTAATCTGCTTTCAGATTTATAAATGGATTTCTTCATCATAGCTCTCAAAATCTGAGCTCCCTGGATCTGAACTACCCTCCCAGTCCTAATTAAGTAGCCAGCTCAGAGTTATTTTAGTCCTTCCAAGAGATGTAATAATCCAAAGCCTGTGTGAAATCATACTGTCTCAATTGGTCTGTTAAGGACATCTTACTGTTTGAGGGTATTGTGATTTAAGGCAGGCTCAGCTTCTGCAGCTTGCACTTTTCTTGCCTCTATTTGGGATTTTTGCTTCAGTGGTTGTTGAAAGCTAAGTCTAGATAAGTGTTTAATCTCAGGTTTTGATTAAAATTAGCAAATTGTTAACAAAGAAGAGCATAAAGCAGCTTATTAGAGGGGATTTGGAAAGTTAATCTTGCAGAATTTTCTGTTTGCTGATCAGTAATCTTTATGCAGGTGATACAGCACTCATTTTCCCTCTGGTGCAAAAGGACAAATGAGCATAAAAAGCCTTTTCCTGAGAGTATAACATAAACTATACAGTAATTTAGGTTAGGAGCGACTTATGGAAATCATCTAGTCCAGCTTCCTGATCACAGCAGCTTCTCCATAAAGCTGGCTGAGGATTCTAAGCACCTTCTATACTTAGGTTCAAAAAAATTCTGGTGATGGAGACTCCTTCCCAGTGGAACTGTTCTAGCACATCACCATATGCACTGGGAAAATGTTTTCCTTTGGATCCAGCTGCAGTTGCTCCTCCAGCTGCTGTTTCTTCCCTTAAATTTTGTTGTTACTGTGTTTTGTCCTTTTACTGTGCTCCTCTGAAAATACAAGCTTATTCCTAGACTAGCCAAAGAAAAGGGGACTTTCTTTGAGCAAGATTTGCTGATTTGGGGAGCTTGTCTCTTTTCTATATACCAGAACAGAGCAAACAATCTTCAAAACAGTGTGTATGTCTGGGATCCAAAGGATTAAAAAAAAAAAAAAAAAAGCCTGCAAGTGCTATTTATCTAAGAACTGTTACAGGTGACAAAGCCGATTTGTAGCACGTAATGCCAGCTTTAGTAGCCAGACTGTCTGGCCTAGTTTGGCTTCCACTGGCCTGTCAGTCCCCAAATTTATTTTAGTTTTTTAAGTTACAGTGCAGAAACCAACTGTTTTCATGAGTTGTATAATTTCAACTGCTAATCTAGTTTGTAACTTCAAGAAGCTTTTTTAACTGGTAATTTTTCTACCCTCCTTTTTTTGTTGTTGTTGCTGCTTATTAACAAAAATGCCTGTGCTGATTTTATTTTGGGTGGGAGACTGGAGGTGTCATTCTGATTTCACAAGGGAATTGTCTATTTCAAATGTTCTTTTAAACTGGGAGTACAAGCTGGGAAAATATTGACTAGGTATGGTAGTGATTTCTAAAATTATGTTGAGTTTCTTATTGGTGGAAAAGGCTATCTACAGTGGCATCTTCCCAGTAGAAATCTGTTACACTACATTTCTTTCTCTTTATATAGGAATGAGCTCTCAGTAGATAAAACTAAAAAGAAGAAAAGAAGAGAACTGACTGAGGAGCAGAAGCAAGAAATTAAAGATGCCTTTGAATTGTTTGATACAGACAAGGATAGAGCAATAAATTATCATGAATTAAAGGTAGAAGTTTTCTTTCATTTAAGCAGCTTTATAGCAGGTAATATATCTGTTCTATAGTGAGTTCTTAAGATGCTGACTGTATCTTTAAAAACTTCCTTCAAGATGTCTTGCTGGGATAAAGGAGAAAGGAAAAAAAAAAAGAAAAAATGGCAAATACTCCACTGGTGTAAGAATAAACTTTTCTTCCCACTTTACATACTTAATGTGTAACAGAACTGTTATAGCATTCTAAATAACCCTGGTATAATTGCTGACCAGGGATAAGGTTGGATGGATGACCAAGTGGAAAAAGCTCTTGAAAAACTGTTTGATTATTTTTAAAGACACTCTATAAGCTAAAGCCTGGTGTTGGTTTTGGATGTACAGGTAAAAGATGTAAATCAAATTTGTCAGACTGTTGACTACAAGCCAGAGCTTACCTGTATGTTTCAAAAGAAAGCCTATGATTTGTAGGAATAAGGTGTGCTTTTTGCTCTGCATGTGGGAGGCTCAGTAGTTGCCCTTCCCAAAGAGGGATGCTCCTAATGATAGCTATTAGCAGATGGAGTTTAGGATGTCTCTCTGAGTAAGGCCTCCCACCTGAAAGTCTACAGAGGAGTAAATGAGGTTCCTTAAACTTGACTTAAATCTTTTATGCATTTTTATTCTAATTAAGACCTCAAGAACAAAAAGTAGCTTTGGAAAGGCCAGTGTTTCAGTCACATATAGAGTCAGATGTTTTTTTGAAAGAATGCCTAATCCAGTGTATTTGCTCTACATTGTGGCTCTGCCAAGTAACTCAAAGAAGGAAAAAAGTCTTATTTTTACGTAATTTGCTGTTACAGGAGTCTGTTAGGTAGAACAATTCCCTTCTCTTTATCTCAGAGTTCACATATTTTATCTTTGCTGGAAGTCACTGTGACTAGGGTTGTGCTGGGGACTCTCTTGGTTATGGTTATGCTTTTCCTGGTTATGGTATGCTTTGAATTCCCAGCTGTCATGATTACTTGACAAGCTCTTTCTTAGTTGTCTAATTAAATATTGTCACCCTGAAGCTAATACTGTGAAAGAGCAGAAATACATAAAGACAAAAAAAATTATCTCCTTCTCTACAAAATCAGCATATAGCATCAATTTTTGAATAACTACTTCTGTTGTTTTCTGCGTGTGGCTAGCCTATATTAATCAGTTTGGAGGAAGTCAGGATGGTGGGTGGTGTGTGCTGAGAAATTGCCATCTAAGGTGAAATGGGAAACTAAATGTGGACTTCTACGCTAACGTAAATGTAGGTTGGCTTCTACGCTAATGCAGCCTAAAATGTAGGTTGGCTTCTGTGGCTGACTGGAAAAGCAGTTAAAAATCTTGTAGGACTTGTAAATCCTTGAACATACACACTTGCATACAATTTGGAGAATGATTTTCAGTTTTGTCTTAAAAAAGATAAGATTTTGAAGTGATTTTGGAAATGAGGAATAAATTTACTTGTCCTAAGATGCATTTGGTCCAGTCTGTAAAATTTTTTTTCCTCACTATAGCTAGATGGTCTGTATCCTAAAAGTAGTTCTAAATGGTTTTAATATCCCAAGCCCTTTTCCTTTTATTTATTTTATTTATTAATGTTACTAAGCCATTGATAAGCTCTTTCTCTCCTGGGCAAGAAGGTAATTACTGAAATTAAGAGGAAAATCTGTTAAATTTTTATTTTGATCCTTATCTGTGATTGCACTTCTATTTTTTTCCAAAAGGTGGCAATGAGAGCCTTGGGTTTTGATGTGAAAAAAGCTGATGTCCTGAAAATACTTAAAGATTATGATCGAGAGTCAACAGGCAAGATCACCTTTGAAGATTTTAATGAAGTTGGTATGTGTTTGATTGTGTTTCTACCTCTAGAGATATTTAGCCTATAATAGTGATCAAAGCTGTACTTTGTGGACTTCTTCAATTATTTATTAAGAAGTGGAAGTGGGAGATTTCATATTTTATTTAATACAGGTCAATAGTGAAGGAAGATAACTATTTGTTATCTGAATTCTTAATTTGATATGTAGAGCTGAATGATAGGTACAGTATAAAAGGAAGTAGGGTATACACAATCTCTTTCAAGCTTACACAGAGGAATAAATGCTAGTTTAAAGTGTAGATGTTCTTGTCTTGTTCATTGATCTCTGCAAGATTCTCCTTCCTGCTGTGGAAAACGTATTTGGCATTGAATTTCATGGGAAAGAGTGTATACACAGACGAGCAGACTACAGACTTAATATGTAAAAAAGATTAGAGAAATTGAAGTAGATTTTAAATATTGTACTACAGAAATTTCAGCTGTTGATAAAGCCAGTAGCATTAGTTGTGTCTTTCATTTGAAATTTGTGTATTGTGGAATTTTATGTACTTTGAGTATGTAGTGATCTGCAGAATTTTTAGACTTGATGTTTCTTTGAAGATTGTAGGGAATTTTTGTTACGCATAATTTATGCTTTTGTATACAGTTTATGTTTACCAAAAAGTAATCTGTGTGGGTTTACATTTCTAGCTTATTATGTCAATTATAGTTCATTATGCTCATGATAGTCCATTTCTTCAAGGTATTATATTTCTGTAGATTTCATGGAACAAAACACACAAACCCCCAGTACTTGCTCTTGGCTACAAATAGCAATCATCTTAATGTATCAAAACAATTAGTGATTGAAATGTGTCAACATTTAATTGTTTAACAGGTTAGTACTGGACAAAATGTCGTTACTGACAGGTAATGTTTTTGTAGTTATACAGATTCCAGGTTAGAGAACATTATTTTTGGTTCATTTCTGATTTATGAAGCCAATGTAGAAGTATTAGAAAGAAAATGAATGTATTGATTTGATAGTAATGCTAGTCTTAAAATTATATATTACGTTATGATGTAATACTATATAAAATGAATATACTGTAATTAGCATGCAATTACTTCTTTTAATTCCTGATGTCCAGTCCTGTTCATTGTTTCCTTGTTCTGTCCTGGCTATCAATATCAATATCAATATCAATCTCATTAAGTGCTGCAAGAAGCCAGGAAAATTCGTGTAGAAGGCACAGTATATACTTGGAAGGGGATTGAACCTGTTGGAACTTGAGTTGAAGTAGTGTACTGCTGTGGTGCCATACCTTGACACAGAATTAAATATGTTATCACGTCTAACAGAAAGACTGGGGAGGTAGATAAAATAGATTATTGAGACATTAACTGTGAAAAGCTGCTGAGCATAGGTAAGCAATTCTTGAGCCGTCAATTTCTTTTAATGTTCAACTGAAATATATAAAGATGCATTTTGTCTTCTATCGTTTTGTATTTTGTCTTCTATCGTTTTGTATTTAGAGACATTTTATTATTTTTCAGTTGTCTTTTTGCCACAAAAGGTAGCATTTTTCAAATGATGTAATACTGTCATGCAGCACTGTTGTTTTAAAAGAAAATACTTAAATTTAGGGTAGATCTGCAGATACATAAATTTGATTGCTGTAGCAATGAGCATGAAAAATTCTTTCCTTTTCTCTCATATGAGCATGAAAAACTCTTTCCTCTCAAGTTTGCTAAGCCAGAGCAGACATTCCATCTGCAGTCAGTAGCAGATGGTAGGTGATTCTTTCTGTGCAAGCAGTGTTGATGTGATTTTAATGGCTTGATAATACAAGACTAGCAGGTACAAGATGTGAAGATACATTATTGTTGGTTGGTCTGAAGTAATTACTAGAAAAATATTTCACGAGGCAAGTTTGTATTTTCTGTTGCAGAAACTGACAAATGGTTGTCTTGAATAGTAAAGGCTGAAGACTCCTTTCAGAATAAACATATTGTAATTCATAGCAGCATCCTTTTCATAACCCCAAGTAGTCTTTTTTTGTTTTCAGGTTTGGTGGGGTGGGGTGGGATGTGGTTGGTTGGGTGGTTATGGGAGGTTTTTGTGTTAGTGTGGTTTTATATTAAAAAGAGAGGTTCCCTGAGGATGTCTTTCTTCACTTACTGTTTCAGTGTTCTCCCCAGCTCAAAATTCTATCCTCATGAAAACATATAAAGTAAGAAAAATTCACACCTTCATCTAAAAGAGCTGATGGTGTTTTTTCTCAAAATTTGGAAATTTGAAAGAGAGGCCTTTGTGTATACTTTAAATTCCTGTTGGAAAATGTGTGGAAAGTGTGACTGTGTCTGAACTGCCATGCAGCTTTCTACTGCAACAGTTATGTCTTAAAGAGCAACTCAGCTTGGGAAGACAGAGATGAGAAAGAGAGGTCAGACAGCAGCCAAACAAATATGCACATTGAATTGTACAGAAGTATAAGAACAGGTGAAATCAGACGTGTGTTCTTCATATTGCCTTAGTTTGCAGAGGTCATTCTGAGTCTACCTTTCAGAATTTTTTAGTCTAACTTAAGTATCCTTCTTGCAGTGACAGATTGGATATTGGACAGAGACCCACAAGAAGAAATACTCAAGGCATTCAAATTGTTTGACGATGATGACTCTGGTAAAATAAGTCTGAGAAACCTGCGCCGGGTTGCTAGAGAATTGGGTGAAAATATGTCTGATGAAGAACTGAGGGCTATGATTGAAGAATTTGATAAGGATGGAGATGGAGAAAGTACGTGTTGGCAAATCAAACACCATATAATCTTGTTCTTAATTTTGTTGTGAAAATGTCCTCTTTAATTTCCTTCTAGATTACTTTGATCTCAAGCATAATTTAGCTTACAAATAATGTGGATGGTTGCTTTTGACAGCTGCTAATACTGGAGTCTAAGAATTTAGTTGATTCACCACCAATTCTTATTCAACCAATGTCTATTAAAAGATGGGTGAAAGCATAGCTGAAGGTAGAAGTAAGAGAGAGATTCTGTGTACCTACATTACATTTTTATTTCCTTATAAATCAGTAAAAGTATTAGTGCTGAGAGAAAGTCTTCTGATCACTTACTCAATAGATCTAAAGTGGCGACGTGTCGCTGTTGTGATTTCAGTGTTGCATATGGAGCATTAAGCTAATAAATCACGCTGGAAGTAGCCTGGGTCTATGTAGGATCAGCTTGCATGGCCCTTTGACATACTTCTGAGCCTTGGAGTGCTGAAAAGCACAGTGGGAAAAATGGCTCTGCAACTGGCAAAGTCCATAAAGAGTAGGCTGCAGAAGGGATTTACTAGGTAGATAAAGAATGAATTAGCAAATCAAGTTTGATACTATGCTTGTTAAATTATTATGAACACTGAAACTTAAGAGTTTTTCGTTATCTTAAAAAAAACCTTATTTTTACATCAGAAACCTTAATACCTGAATTTTGAGGATGACTCACTTAAGACCTTGTACCTAAAGACTGTATCAGTCCATCAAACACCATTCTTACAGGGTGGTGACTCATATCTGAGATTTCAATAGCAGGTCATCATTTTTTCCCGTGACAGTGATATTTATGCTTGTCAGCATTTGTTGGGCTCAAAATTCACACGTACTAGTAGAAAAAATTGTGTTGTCAGCCTTTTGACAGATAGTCTTCTGTGCTATTCGATGTAGGTGTTATTTTTTGGAAGTCGTAGCAGTAAAGGTGAGTGAAATTAGAATTCTTTGTGCAAATATGTTTTGTCATGTGTTGATCTCATGGAGCTGCCAAATGAGATGTAAGAATTGTGGATCAATGTTCTTTTGTCACATTCCTATTTGGGTACTACATATGGAAGATAGACCACTAGCTCCTTTCAGGAGGGTTACTGAGTCATAATTACTTTGTGTCAGGGCTACATTTCTTTAAATCAAATTGTTCGGCTAAGACTAAGTGGCTCAGTTTCCTCTTATTCAGTCATCCATTAATTGTTTTTGTTAGAGCAATCAAGCAGAAGACTGAATATGGAAATTTGACATCATAATGTTTGTGTTTGATACTGTTTATCCTTAAAATTCAGTGTGGTTTTTTTGTTCTTTAAAGAAAACTAAGGGTTTTCTGAGCTTTTTAACATTCATTCTGAGAAAGTTAATTATCCTGTGAATCACCATTTCATTTGTCTTCAAACACCTGGGTCATGTGGCAAAATCTTACTGTCATCTAATTCTCCTTCTCTCCTGCCCTCAAAAAACAAATTGAAACTGTTAAATGTTAGCATTTTTTATCGATATGTCAAATACAGGAATAATACCACATTTGGTTTTACTTCTGTATTACATTTGAGAGATTGTTTGCTCACAGTGAAATAAGATCTCTTGTATGGTACTCAGGTTACATGAACCCCTATGTTCCCAGCAAAACCACTGAGCTCTTCTAGTAGAGTACAGTACTACACAGATTTCTGTAAAAGAAAGTATATTTGATGTAGTTTTGTCTCCCTTAAATATGTAAATACTCTTACTTTGGTATTCCTGGGTTTAATCATTACTTCTGGTTTTAAGCACAAGTGACTTGAAAAACTCCATGGTGTCAGTTCAGTTTTGATCATCTTATGTGGATGCAACTGTAGGAAAATATCCAGTCTCATGTCTCGGATTTTTGGCACAAAATTAAGAGAAGTACCCAAACCTACCACTGAAAAAATGGGCACCTTTAACTCTAAAGATTCTAAGTTAAAGTTACCTTTACATTAGCTGTGATTCTAGTTTGTTCTTTTATGATTACTTATGTCATGGAGTTGAGGGAAATCTGATGCCATGAAAAACATTGCTTCTGCTTTTATGGTTCTTAACTTGTGAACAGATCCTACGTTGGAAGGGGATTAACTGGAATTACTTGAGTTACTGGGAATTGTAACTACACTGCTCTTTGAAGTTTCTTCGAATGTTCCAAAATTTGTTTCCCATTATAGTGTTGTATTTCCACTTTGCAGCCTGGTTTCAAGGATGTTGCAAACCAGAGAATATTTCTGAGACAATGTTTGAATTTGTGCTGTTACTGTGTTGTTACTGTGATAAAGCTGTGGAAATGCTCTTAAAGTCATACAGCAATAGTATTTTTGTGTCTTAGAACTAGATCTAGCTATGTGATGGACTGGGGTTTCAGAGCATAGGGCCCTAAGCTAGACTAAATATAATTGTTTCCTAGTTTTTTATATGCACCACAACAGGACATATTTAGGTTTTTTGATTTTTTTATTCTTTAACATAGTTAAATTTCTTTAATTTTCTTCTAGCTGTGAATGTAGTTCCTTCTTTGCAGTGCTTTGTTTAGGAATAGCTTGGGCATGTTGGCTGGGATGGATAATTGTCAGGGCTTTGTATGTGTCTTGTCTTTTCCATACCACCATCTTACTCTATCGTTCCCCACTACAGTATTTAGTTGCAGAGTATACACTGTTCACTGGTTAACTCTTTTACAATGAGTTTTAACATATGAGTAAGGTCAGTACCTCAGGTATAACTGCAGCAAAATAATTAATGAATGCTAATTAATGTATTATTATGACTTAATTTCTTAAAGAGAGTTTGTGTAAAATTTCTGTTAATTATAAATGAAGAATGAAGAAAGTTCAGATGGGAATAGGCTTATAAAATGTTCCTTTTAAATCTAGTTAATTTGTGGAATAATTGCTAAATTATCTTAAAATTTGTTTTGTATTTGGAAAATGTTACAGACTGGGGAGACAAGAGTAGCATTGTTTTATCTGTGATGGTAAATTGGATGTAAATGTTTTGAATTACGATTTTAAGAATAGAACTGAATTCAGTCAGAACTGGCTGAGGTATTGTTGCTTGAGGAGTACTTAATAAAATTTAGATACCATTCTTAACATTTTTATAGACCTTTAAAATAATACTATTTTGCATAGCTATCTTACATATGTTTCTCAGGGGATTTTTTTTCTATCGTGTTTCACTTTTACAATATTTTTACTTTCATAGTTAGAAGTAATATAAGTGATTAAAAGTGAGCTAGATTCTGGCTTTACTATTCCACATAATAAAGCTTGCATTCTTTCTAACTTCATGTTACATGAAAAAACCTGTGCAAAACCCTTGTTCTAGAAGCAAACTTGTAAACACTTACAGTAATGAATCAGATGCAGCAAATACTAACAGAGAAGCCTTAAAGTACAGATACACATTATTTTATTTTATGGTTTATTGTTGTTAGCTGTTTGTCTAATAATTTTTTTTTTCTTTTTTTCTTTTTTTTTTTACAGTCAATCAAGAAGAATTTATTGCTATTATGACTGGAGATATTTAGCATTAGAAGAGAAGAAATTAACTCGCCACAAAAGGGAGGAGTTGTTGGCAGCTTCCATTACAGTGTTTTGTACTTTCATTTATTTCGGTAGCTGGAGTGGTACAGAAAGTTACTTGTCACAGGACCAAAATAAAAACGGGTTACATGCACTGATAATTCAGTACTTTGTATCATTAAATATTATCACTAGAATAATTGATGTGATATTTCAGAACAAGTAAGTAATGCTGCATTTCAGAATGTTTGAGTAACTTTGTAAAATAGCCTTGTCTCAGATTTCTAAATTGTATCATATTATAAGAACCTTTTGAGGTTCTTGACTTTGTGTTAGCAGTAGTTGTGGCCTTAGTTTTGATACATAAGGTTTGAAAAATGTCCATTTTAATAAAACATTCTTTACTACAACTTGAACGTGGTATTATTGTAGTTCAATCTGAGCTGAACTAGAAGGGACACTGATTCAGAGAAAATTTTTTTTTTTTCTTTTTTCATTTATAAGCTTTTACTTCTCTTTTAGATGAACTGCAGCATTAAATGAGCAAGCATATGCATCTTCAAAGATGCCATTTATTAACTGTTACCCTTGTGTGATAACAAATGATGCAACTATGCATGATTTCAAAACATGCTTAAATCACTCAGATGTCAGCCAGCAATTCACTCTCCAGTATCCACAGTTCTGATAGTTGTGGAGACAGTGACAGTGGCAAACTTCCTGCAAGCCAAGTAGTTTGCTTTAGAATCTAATAGCAAAAACGTCCCACATGAAATATAAAACATATTTTAAAAATCCATTAAAAAAACTGCAACAAACCTCCACAACTCCTAACCAGCATTTTGCAATCTTGGAAGATTTGTTTGTTTGGAGGTGAATGTTTAGGGGAAAAGATTCAGTGTTTGGCACTGAGCCTATGGATGACTCTTAACAAGTATTTTCTAGGATCAGTATGAGAATTGTTCAGTTCAGTAGCTTCTGACTTTGCTTTTAATTTTTTTTTTTTTTGTAAACTGTTTTAGGGACACTTTTAGTTTCTGCAGACAATCAAAGTGATAAAGAACTGGAAAGGTCTGTTAGTAGTCTTCAAAAAACTTTATGTGAATAAAATTTTCCTCAAAAATCCTACTTTTGAATGTACCAAGTGTTCTAACATGCTGCAGTGGTCTTTATGGGGATGGTACCATCTCTGTAGATGGCTGGTACTCATTTTTTGATAGGTGACCACTTACTGTGTGTAACTCTCCCAGTAAGATGTACTTTGTGCCTGAATTGAGGCCTTATTTCTAGCTTTTGCAATGTAGTTGGTTAACCTTACTTTGTTCTTGCAGACATGGCAGCATTTGTTAGGGGCCAGGTAACAACAGTATAAGGCTCCATAAACAGAGGCCAGTGACTTGGAAAGAGGGAAAAAGAAACAATCAGAATAGTGATACTGTCTCAATGTATGGTTTTACTTTTTTTCTTCATTTCATTGTTCTGGAGATTTTTGCATTTCAAACCAATGCTTGTTCTGTGCTGCTGAGCATCGATCTCACAGTGTTGCGTACTGGGGTTGTTGCAATTCCTGTTGACTTTTCTTGATATTCACCAGCTGACAATAATTGTGACAGATCAGAGACCACAGCTTGGTAAGATCTAATCTCTGAATTTGCAGCTGTCAGCTCGGCCCCAGCATTGATGCTGCATTTAATGTTCTGTGTTTTGTGAGGCTCACACCTATCTTGGTACTTTTTTCGTAGTTCTCTTGGTGTATCGTAGGATACAGATTCCCAGGGTTTTTTTCTTTTTAAACTTGGCCTGATATCAAAGAGGAAAAGAGTAATTTGGTGGCACATTTTATCATCTCTGTTGTAGAATAGTGTCAAGGTTCAGCAGTCATCACTACATATGTAATAGGTGTGCTGTTGAATGTGTCCCTTATTTCTAGACTTGCAGAAGTGGGTTAGTGTTAAATGAACAAAGTCTGGTTTGGAGTACCTGGGACAAATGTTCCTCTGTCACCTTTGCTATGGAGGACAGTGATGTCTAGTGTAAGTCTAAGAATGGCAGCTTAGGAAATGTTGTAATCCATTGCACTGAAATCACTGGAACCTCTTTTTAAGAGCTTATAGTAACAATTATTTATAACTGTGCCAAATATCAATAATCCCATTAATTAATCCCTAATTAATCCCATGTAACTGAGGAAATTGAGAACTTTCAAGTGAAGAAAAATACCGTGTTGCAATGCTGTCTACACCAAATATTACTCTACTGGCTTATTTTAGAGCTGTCTTTTACATACTAGGTTTGTGACATCAAACATATTTGGTTTGTGTTTATTCACAGGAAAGTTTCCATGGCACAGTTAAGTCATCAACAGCCAGACAATGTTAAGGTTATATGTGCTGCATTGTGTGGAGGCTCTGCTTGAGTCGAGGAACATCTTGAGTGTTTTGCTGGTGTGCTTGACATGTACATGTACAGCAGAGCTGTGCTTAACCGTGCTGTTGGAGCTTGGCAAAGAGGAAAAGGGAAACCATGACAACTTGTCTGGTGTTTGGGATACAGAAAAGACAGGGTCGACTGATGAGGCAATTAAAAGATGGCTTATTGCAAAATCAGTCTCATGGAAGGGGTGAGACTGATTTTGACATCAGAAGCCATACATCAGAAGCCGTTATAATTCTAGTTACAGTGTCTTTTATAAATTTCTTATCCCATCAGCTACTTCCACAAAGCTCACTAGCATCTTCATAAACCAATTGTTAATTGATACGCTTTACACGATTCTACTGCAATGCTTCTCTTTTTATCCAATCATATAACTCTACAAAAACTTACTGCTGTAGCTTCTACATTTTACCAATTTTATAACAAGTTCTGTTGCTAGACTTTAAAGTTTCCTACTATCATGCTTAACCTATTTGTTTACATAAGGCATATTTCTACTTGCTTAAAAGATATTTTTGCTTAAACTACCGATCGTGTAGTTCTTATTTTGTGTCTGTTTCATTTTTCTATTCTATACTTTCAAGCCTTCTCCAAGGTCTTAGGTCAAACACTGTATCCATCTCTGTCTCTGAGCTTGTATGCTCGAGGCCTTGGGAGCTCTCTGTGCTTGCATTTCCCACAGTCTGGCAGCAGGGCAGAGACCAAGGAGGGAGTTTGTGAGAGGAGGGATGAGCACAGAGCCAGTGAGAAGGGACACAGCTGGCCCTAACTCTAAAACTAAGCCACAGGCCTGCATGAGAGGAATGGCAGCCCAAAGGGGAGGGCAGCAGGGTCCATGTTGATCTCTTTGTCTCTGGTCTCTCAAGTTTGTAGTAGAGCTCATGGATACAACTTCTCTTCCTGCACTGTGGCTGCAGCTCAGGAAGATGTTTCTGTTGTGACTGGCATTGTTGGAGATTGTGTGGTGGTTAAACCATGAAGCAGAGTGTGGAAAAATCCTTCAATTCTTAAATGCCTGCCCTAAGAAAGTTTTGCAGCCTATGTGCAGTTCTGGGATATTACAGAGTAAACTTTGTCAGCAGAAGGTTTTATCACAAATTACACAAGAACAGAGGATAAGGACAATTGCACCTAATCCATTTGCCCCATAGACTGCTTGTAGTTGCTCATAACCCCTTCACACAGTTGGAGGTTTTTTGCGGACTCATATCTGATGGATGTGCTGCTCTGTTGAGACAAATTTCAGGAGAAAACACCCTGGAATGAGCATTTCCTCTAAAGAGAAAGCGCTTCAATAACGCTCTTCTGCCCAGTGAGAGAAATGGATACCAGGGGGTGAAAGTGAAAAAAACCCCTGTTTATTAACTAAAAAAAAAAAAAAAGAGTGCCCTCAAGGCACAGAAAAAGAAAGAAAAAAATTGAATAAATGCTAGATATTGAAATTGCAGAACCTTACCCCCTTGACCCCCGAAACCCAACAACAGCCCTGTCTCGGCCGTCCGGCGCTTCCCCCTTGCTGCAGTTCCGGGCTCGGCCGGCAGGGGCGCTGCTGGCTCCCAGCCAGGCCGGGCGGGTGCGGTGATTCCCCCGCGGCTGCAGGGGGCGCTGTGGCGCCAGCCTCAATCGTCTCTGACGCGGCAATGGCTGCCACAGCCCGCGGAAGGGATGGAGAGGGGGCTTCCTTCCCCCCTGCCCCCGGGGGCAGCCGCCCGGGGTGCCCCTCCGGACAGCAAAAGGAGCTCTAGCAGGAATCCGTGGAGAAGCAAGCTGGAACGGCAGGATGGCCTCACCCGGAGGTAGCAAGCAAGCGGCAGCAGAAACTCCGCAGGTGCAAGCTGGACGGCGGCAGGGGGTGAAGGGCTGGAGTGCAGCCAAGAACCCGGAGCAGTGGCAGAGGCAGGGCGGAGCTTGGGCGGCCGCAGCCCGGCTCCCGAGCGCGGCAGAGAGAGGCTCCCCGGCTCTTCCCTCCGGCGCTGGCTGCAGGCCGGGGCCGGGCTGCGCGGGGCAGCCCCCAGCTGGAAACGAGGGTGTTCCGGGTCTTGGCGGAGCACGCACTGGCTCGGGGCCTCCCCCAGCAGAGCAGCGAAAGAAGCCAAGCCGGCAAGATAAGTCACAGTGCCGAAGCAGGGAAAAAAAAAAAAAAAAAAAAGGCAAAACCTACCGAAACACCAGGATAAGCCGCGGGGGGAGGAGTGCGGCGGGCACAGCAGCCGCCCCTGGGCACAATAAACAGGTGAAAAATCCCCCAAAATGGGATAGGATCATAAACCTTCCCCGAGACACACTCATATAAGCAACCCTTTATATCTTTTGGTTGAACTGGTCCTGCTGTGGCTGTGACTGCAACTTGCCTTAGTGCACAAGGAGCCTGATTGAAGCAAGAGCTGCATTTTCTTCGACCTTTCAGTTAAGTCAGTAGGTTGTAGAAGATACCAACTGGCGCTAGGAAAACTTCTGTATAACACATTTTCTGTAGTTGCCACACATGTTAAGACTGTAGGGATGCTTAGAATGTTCCCATTTTTAAGTAAAGAAAGAAAAACGATTATGCAGAGGGAAAGAGAGGACAGTGTTTTTGGTGCTTCCCTAAGGTACACCAAGGGAAATATCTGGACAAATCCATTCAGACGCTCTTGCTAAAATGTTACACATGTTAGCAGAAAATCAGTAGAAGCATCATATACTTCTAGAGAATATTCAAGAGTCTTACTTTTATGATTGCACAAATGGTACATCTACTGTAAAACTGTTGCTAAGCAAACTGAACACATTGGCAATTACCAGCAGTCAGAAGTGATAGCTCTCAGAATACATAAGTAGGAAATTTCCATATGTAGGTCTTTTTGAAATGACATATGAGCGTATTGGTGGTGGAAGTTGTATTTTCCACTTTTTAGCCCTTACTATTTTGAAAACCACTTATAAAAGAGTACTTAAATGAATTTCAAAGGAAGAAATAAATTTAAAAGAATAATTCCTTTAAAATATTCCTCTTAAAGGGATAAAGAATGGACTTAGCAGGAAGAGGCTACATTTCTAAATAAGATTATTTGAAATATTTCATGGAAATGATGTTATAACATCTGGATAATTTGTTTTAATTGAAAACTGTAATTGTTAATGCTTTATTTTAATTATAATTTAATGAAATGAACTTCTGAAAGGGTCTTATTTTGTTTGATTTTTTTTTAGCTTCTTTTTAAAATTTCTTTTGTTGTTTGCTTTGGGGGTTTTTTTGTTGCAGTTTTGGATCTTTTTCTTAAGTGACCTTGAAGTTTGACTGATTTAAAGCCTATTTTATTGGTGTGAAAAGGATTTGGACAATTTGTGTTAGCAAAAGCTTGCAGTAATTTACATCATGTTCTGTAGCCTCTTCCTTCTTTCCCAGGTTTTGGCAGGTGCTCTTCCCATTCCTCTGCTGGAGTCAGAGAGATTGCAGCATAGTGACTGTCCCAACTGTAAGTCAAAATATAGGAAAAGAAAGAAATATATTAGAGAACAGTTACCATTGAAAAGGGGCTTGTGAAAACTCATAAAATAAATAGATATTAACTACTTTAACCCAGTTGTGATGGGGTTAAAAAAGCCCAAAACCCAGCCAGTTTTGCTCTCCTGGTTAGTGAAAGGCAGAGCTATACAATAGAGGTTAAAACTAGAGTAAGTGTGCTGTACCTGGAAAGGAAAGTAGTAAAATGTCTGTATGGTGTTTTTGATTGCTATATATATAAATAAAACAATCACATCCAAAAAACCCAATTAAATTAAATTAGTAAAAAATGCTAGTTTATGTAGATGATACTGGGCCCCCCTTAAAAAGACATTAAAAAAAGGCAACAATTCAGTTATTCAGCCCCCATTGGAAGTTAGCTACTTCCCCAGTACTCCTAAAAGAGCAAACCATTATCCCACTATCCTAATGGACACCTCTTCAGTTAATAAAATAGGTGCTGATGTCTGGAGCTGTGTGAATGAATTAATTGTGCTAGCTTATAATGGCTGCCACATTTATGAAAGCAGTTACAATGCTAACAGCATCTAATTCATGTCTCTGTGAAACACTGAATTTCATGTCTTGGAAAAGTGTTAGCAGGACTAATTTTTCTTTCTCACACATTTTTTTTGTTTGACAAATTGTTTATGCCCTACCCAGGGCGATCTTCACAGCAAGATTTATTTATATTACTATTGTTTTAAAACGTAGATGTTCAAGATGTTACTTGATTGCTTAATGAGACAGTTCAGTAGGAATATATATCATTGTGGCTGTGCTTTATGTTTTTAAAAAGTTGCACAAAAGTTAACCATATCTTTTTATGTTCACTTTCCTAAAAGCAGCAACTTCCACTTGTTAATCGAATGTGATACTTAGTCGTGTTCAGAGAAATGAAGGTCAAAATTCGTCAATTATGGTTTTACCCACTAGGGGGACCCATTGTTACGACTAGAAGTGGGCTCTGAAGTTTTAAGTAAAACCAGCATGATCAAATGCCAGGTGGAATTTTTATACCTGAATCTTTTCTCTCTCTTAGTGTGCACGCACACCATAAAAATCTGTGGGCCTCTTCCACCCATTTACCCAAAATTTGCCGACTTAAGATGCAATTTCTGTGCAGCACAGATAAGAACTATTTAGCATGTATTAAAGGCTTATGTTTCTGTGTTGTGTCACTTTGCAGATATATAAAAATAGACAGAATACAAATATTTGGTTGCTTGTGGTGTGCAGAATTTACTGAGAAATACGTACTTATTCAAAGATATGCTGGTAATTTTATTTGATTTTATTTCTGAATGGAGGGGGAAATGTGTCCTTTTTTTTGTTCTGACAGCCAAATAGTACACTCATGTCCTAATTTTTTCCTGCCTCGAGCAGTCATCCTGCTTTACTCTGGGCTTTGCATCTCAGTGCCCTGCTCTTACAAAGGCTTCTTGCAATATCTTCTCATGCATGCATTTCCCCCATGCCAGACTCAGCTTTGTTCTGACTCTGCTGCCCATCATGCTGTCCTGCCTCTCTCCTGGCTCTGAGGTGGTCCAGTGAAGAGGATCTGTGGCTACTCCTGTCCCTTAACTCATGATCTGTCCCCTGCACTGTGCCACTCCTCAGCATCCCTTTTATCTCCTGCAAGGACCTCACGGCTTGTCTTGTCTCTGATCCTCCCTCCTCTTTTCACTAGCACCATCACAGCCCTTGCCTTGCTTAGGTAGATTAGTGAGGAGCAGATTTCTAAACAACAGCAATAAAATGGTCTGGAAATTTCTACATGCAGCATTTCTTGATCAGTGGTCACTTCACCTGGTGGTGTTGCACGTTGTCTCCTCCTCGTATGTCCCTGTCTGGGTGGGAGGCAGAAGAGGAGGGGCATTTTCTTTGTTACATTGCCTTTTGTCAAGATTAATTTGGCACCCAAATTCTAAAAACATGAGGCAGCATGTTTTTTAGATGTGAGGTAAAAAACAATGTAAGTTATTCTTGCATGCCTAGAGTGAAGTTATTTTAATACTGTTTCTAATGCTATCTTTTTCTCAGAAAGGATGCAAAGCTTTATCCTTGCTATTTCACGTATTTATTGTTTTAAATTCTTTCCCAGTTGTGATGGGAATGTGGTACAGAAACATTTCTTTTGTTTTTTAAAAAGGATTTTGTATTTAAATATGCTCAAATGAGTGAAAATGTATTTTTGAATTAGTATTTACTGAAGTAAAATTTTCTTCTCTTACATCAAAGACTTCTCTTACATCAAAGACTGATAAACAAATGTGCTGTGTGACCATTTAAAAAAGTATTTCCAGCAAAGGGCCTATTTGGTTCAGTTCAATGGCCCTTTTTGACACATTGTGCAGAGCACTGAGATGAAATACTCAGGTCACATCTGAGTAAGTAATGGATCTGCAGCTTAATTTCCACAGTGAAACACAGGAGATGGCCATCTCAGTCACCAAGGTCTTCGCCTCTGAACCTCATGGACTTTCAAATTCCTCAGCTACCATTGGAAAATAAGTACCTACGCATCCCTTGGAATTGACTTTCACTACCTAAATCACAAAGTTGCTTTTGCAATTATCACACTCATCCTGTATTGGAATTCTGATATACTACCTGTGTCAGACTTCCAGGTGGGTTTTTTTTTTGTTGGTTTTTTTTTTTTTACTATGTATTTATTGTTCATGTGAGTTTAAAAAGAGGATAAAAACAAGCTGCAGACAATTCTGTGTGGTTGTGATAAAGTTGAAGGATAAATCTGCACTCACTTCTCCCCTACTGACATTAATGTGTCACACAGAGCCGAGCCTGATGTCGGCCTTTCTGTGCTAGTCTCTGTGAATCTAGCACACCTAATAATTCCAAATGCAGGGTGGAAGGCAGGCATTTCCCAGGCACTTCCCTCTACCTCAGTGCGATGAAACATGATGCATGTCAGAATCGTGGGGAATGGCTAATATTTTGTAAATGGAGTGGAAATTAAATGCTTGTAAGTTCTGTAGTCCTCTTGTGCTTGATCTCCGCAGAGACCTGCCCCGGAGAGCTGTGCTGGAGCAGCTGGAGGGGCGGTGTTAGGCTGGAGCACAGCGGGCTCTGCCGCACGCGCCAGCAGAAAGGACATTGTCTTCTCTGGCTGCCATCGTAAAGTCTGGTATCTCAGTGCTCACCTAACTTTCTCAGGTGGATTAAGTCACATAAGGTGCAAACTTGCACCTTGTCTACATCTTTTGTTAGGGTAACGTTTGGGGTTTTTTTTTGTCACAGGGGCATCAGAGACAAAAGGGATGTTGACATCTGAAGTTATGGAGTCTTTGCACCTACAAGACATCTGTCTGTTAAAACCTTGTGCTAAGTAAAGGCTCAGCTGTATTAAACTGGTACCTGTAGCCTTGCTTTTTCTTAAGGTCCATGGAAGGCAGTGGAGCTGTTGCATCAGCAACAGGGGTATGGAGGCTCCCAATTCTTATATCATGGTAGTTTTATAGGCCTTCCATGGGAACCTTCTGCAAAAATCTGACAGTCAGTTCATGGTGCTGCACTGAGTGCATCAGGCTGGTCTGTGTTAGAACACAGGCTTCAATGCAAATAAATGTGTTAATTCTGATTTTGTTCTTGAAAAAAAGAAATGACAATATATGTAATCTACTAGGAAATTACTGTTTTTAATCTGCTATGAAGATCTGTGATCAATAAGAGATAGAATGAGTTATAATGCCCCAATGATAATAATAGTTATGACCTTGTAATTTAGCACAGGCTCATAGCATTTAATTTCTTGTTTTTTTCTGATTGCTAAATGACCACCTAAAAATGTGCAGTTTGTAGGTATTTATATCAGACTTCATTCATTTACGATCATCGGAAGATTACTTTTCCTTTTCTTTAGCAGGTCTCAAAACCAAAATAACCTAAGTGTGCTGCTAATCTAATTTGATTGCAGCATGTAAACTATGTGCTTTAAAGAACCCAAGAATCTGGTATCTGCTTCTGTTTTTCTCTTTATCTTTGGAAAGAAGCATTTGCATGGAATGGTAATGATACTAAAATTAATAAGCTAAGAAGGGACTGAAAGAAATTTGCGTGTTCTGAAATTGATTAAAATGCATTCTCTTTGTCTAGAAGTGAGTTGATGTCAAAAGAGTGGTCTCAAACTCATGTGAAAGATTGATTTCATTATTTATTTGTTTGTTTGTTTATTTGTCTGTTGGCATAGCTTACAAGATCTCTGTGTAAATAAGCACTACACCCTGAATCCAAACCAGCAAGGTCAACAGCACTGTTTGCTAAGGCCAGAGTGTACAATTAAAAAACCCCAAACCAACTAATACAAACAAGAATATAATTACTACTAATTCTTACTATTTTTTTTAAACTGTTTCTGGTGTCTGACAGATTCTTATGCTTGTTTTATATTCTGAGATGCATAATAATATGACTCCAGTATCCCTCTTTTAAATTGCTATAATGTTAACTGCAGCTCGAAATAACTACAAAGTTTAATAAACTGTAGAATTACGTGAAAATTGCTTTTTTTCACTCACGAACACCTGTTTTTTCTGCTCATTAGAAGCAAACTTTTTGAATTGTAACTGGCATCCTTCCTCAGAGCTTGATCTAGGAGTGCATGATAGATTTGCATATTTTTCTGTATTTGCATTTTAAAATCCTAGCTTAGAAAAGATAAACAAATGTAAACGGTGGGAATTCAGTGAAAGGAATCCAGAAAATCTACCAGGATCTACTAACTTGCCATTTAATCTAAATACAAAATAGGCACAGCAGTTGTACAACTGTATGTTTATATACAGCTCCACATTTTTGACTGAAAAGATACTTTCTTAATATAGATGAAAGTGTGATTTTGCTTGAAAAAGTGAATCTGTAAACTTAGCATCATGTTTATTGTCTTAATGACTTTTCAAATTCCAGACTTGATATGTACACTGGCACAGCAACTTGTTTATCCTATCTAAAAGCTCAGTCTGAGGTCAGCAAGTCTAGTTACATTCAAGGGCCCAAAATGAATGCAATACTACATCTGTGGGAATGGTTGCATAATTCAACATCTTATCAAGTCACCACATCAATCCAGGGTTGTGGTGGTGATGACTATAAAAATGCTGCTGCCTTGTCTCCAAGTTTCTCCACCCTATAATACGTTTTCCTGTCTTCCTCTCTTCTGTTTTCCACAAAAAAGGGAGTTCATTGAAATGCCTGGTTTCTCCCCAAACTACTAAACATTGAAGTAAAGACCGGGAAAACAGCAAGGCTTTCAAATGAAGGAAGTACTAAGCTTGTCTTGTTGCTAACCTAAGGCTAGGCTCTGTAAAGGAGTCATTCAACAGTAGCACATCCTTTTCCATGCAGCCTTCCAGTGCCACCAGCTCCACTCATCCTGCAAGGCACTTTTTAGATGGATTTGCACCATCACAGTCCCATTCCTGGGAACGTGTAGGCCTGGGTAAACAGGGGAATGTGTGTGCTTAATACCTGAGGCAACCCAGAAGTCTTTGCTGACGAGTGCCTTCACAAGACATGGAGAGCCCATCTGTGACTCCTGATGCCACTCTGAAGATGGGTGTGAGTTACTGTGTTTGGTAAGGCTGTGGCTGTAATGCACGAGTGCACAGAACTTCTATGGTCTGTAAACATGGTACAAAAGGGCTGATTCAGCCCTTGTGAAGGGGAGAGTGCCCTGCAATCCTGGCACTGCATAACGCAAGGCAGCTCACCTGTGAGTGGAGCAGATTTTAGAGCACTGCCTCACTACCACTGCAGTCTTAGGCTATAAATGTCGGGTTGTTTTATTTTTAAAATGCATTTTGAAAGACATGATAGGATGTTGCTTCGGCATTGTGTGATGAGATCATTTGGTTTCAGCTAGCCCGAGTTAAGTATAACTCTGAGAATGTCCTGATAAACTTCTACACAAACTGATTTTCCATCCTGCAAGATTTTCTTGTATTAATAGAAGAGTTTTGGTGATGATTTTTTGGTTTGGTATTTTGGGGGTTGTTTTGGTTTGTGGTTGTTATTTTTGTTTGTTTGTTTTGAACAGAAGTTAAGTTGTTGCTGAAAAACGAAACAGGCTCCCATCCCTTTTTCTTTTCTGGCCTAAAGTCCAATTTTATGCAGCAGTTGCAAGGAAAAAGCAAACACATCTCTAGATTCAGCGAGAAATATTATAACAGTATGTAATCTCTGTCAAGATAAAATTGCTTTGTGATTTACATTACAATAAATCCTGACCTTTAAGTCCTGCAGACTGAGCTAATCTGTGAAGTATTTTATTCTATCACTGAATCAACATGTGAAACTAAAGCAAAGTGACTGTGTTCATCCCACTGTGGTGACACTGAAGAGCACGTAGCAAAGCAGATTATAGTGCATGGTGCCACGTGCATCACAGCTGTGATGTAACTGAAGTGTCTACTGTGGATTAATAGAGTGACTTGCTACTGCTGTAGGAAGTAAAAGTTAATATTTTTACGAATATAGAGCATATAACATTTAAATTGACATGAATCAGGACATTTAGAATTAAGTTTAAAAATCTGGGCTGATTTTCTAACAATAATTCTCAGATCATTTCCTCATCTCTTTCTACCCTCATTAATTTTATTTTCTTTGTTTTTTAAGGATAACTTGTGTGTCAGCACAGATATTGTAACCTTAATTTAATTTTCTTTTGGTTTTGTCTCTCAACATGTGTTGTTTGAATGCAACCTTTAGTAGATATGTCACCTCTGGCACTTCATTTAGTCTTCTCTTGTTCTTTTTTTTGCAGGGAAAAGAATCCCCAGAATGAATATTTCAGTTTCTTTAATTTACCCAATGGTCACTACCAGATAACGCATAATATTCACCAGATTGTGTAAGTAGGTAATCAAGTAGTTATTAAAACAGGAGTTCTTGGCACATTATCCCATAACAAAGCACTTAATTTTATTGTGTTATGGCTTGCTTGGAGCACTTTAGTGCAGTCTACAACTTCCTGATGAGGGGAAGAGGAGGGGCAGACACTGATCTCTGTGGTGCCCAGTGACAGGACTTGAGTAAATGGTGTGAAGTTGTCTCATAGGAGGTTCAAGATAGATATTAGAAAAAGGTTCTTCACCCAGGGGGCACTGGAACAGGCTTCCTGGGGCAGTGGTCACAGCACTAAGCCTGACAGAGTTCAAGAAGTGTTGGGACAATGCTCTCAGGCCCATGCTGTGACTCTTGGGATGGTGCTGTGACGGCCCAGGAGTCGGACTTGATGATGGCCCTGTGGGTCCTTTCCAAATCAGGATATTCTGTGATTCTCTGAGGTGTTGGTAGGAACCTGATGCCATGGAAGAAGTTTATCTGGTCTTTCTCCAGTCTTTGGGTCACACCAGCAGTTTCTAGTTTAATTTTATCATATGTGGTATTCTGAGTCCACTTACATTGCCTGATACATGTAAATCAATATATGTCCCTTACCTTGGAGCTTTCAGTTGCCTGTGTATCATTCATTACACCTTCTGAACAGGATGTATGTGTATATATTACATTATAAAAAATTGCTGTGTATACATATCATGTATATTTTTTACATGTATATATATACATATAT
>VZSE01000584.1:0-73201 GCA_013398275.1 Promerops cafer | reverse complement strand
GCCCCGCTGGGTGCCGGCCTGGACATCGCTGCCCACGTGTTGCCCGGCGCTTCCCCGCCCATGGAGTCTGAGATGCTGCAGTCGCCTCTCCTGGGGCTCGGGGAGGAGGATGAGTCCGACCTGACGGACTGGAACCTGCCCCTGGCCTTTATGAAGAAAAGGCACTGCGAGAAGATCGAAGGCTCCAAGTCCTTGGCTCAGAGCTGGAGGATGAAGGACCGGGTAATGCTCCAGGGCAGGATGGGGTTTGGAGGAGGAGCAGTCGGGGGACAGGTGGAAAAGGAGTCAGAGCTCCGAGGGTGCTGAGCTGTTGTCGGGTGAAACGCTGGGTGTGGATCCAGTAGTTTGTGTCCCACTCGTGGGGAATTGGGGAAGCAAACAGATGGGTCAGAGGCACTGACTCGATGCTCACGATGCTGGGCTCTTGGAGCAGCTCCATCATTTAGGCTCCTTAAATGAAACTTGGTGTGTTCTAGGCAAGACAATGAAGTGCCCCAGGTCAGGAGGAGCCCTGGAGCCCAGCAGGTGCATGGGCAGGCCCCAGGTCAGTAGGTGCAGGAATTGCAGCTGTCTGCAGGTGCAGCTGCACAGGAGCTGGGTGGGTTTGCTGTGCCAGCAGCGTGGTGTGTGGAATGTGGAATGAGGAGCTGGAAATGGTTTTCAGAGGAAACTCTTGCTGTGTTACAGCAGGAGCTCCTGGTGTGTTTGGGAACGTGTTAAACCTACAGAGAAACATCCTAGCTGGGAGTCTGGGATCCTCTGCTGCGCCTGTGGGCACCTTAAATGTCTCAGTAAAGAGCAAACAAAGCACCTCAAATGTCCTGCACCATCATCTCCACTCGTTCTGTTCTTGGAACCTGCCTTGGGTTGCAGCCTTCCTTGGCTCTCACAGTTCTTGTACCCATAACTTTGTGTTTACAGATATTTATGGGTTTTTCTGGTGACCAGATTTCCGTTATGTTTATGATCCTCTTGGAATAGGATGGAACAACTTACTGAAACTCCAAGCTGTAATTTCTTTGCAGAGGCCATGTGCCCAGGCTGTCCCCGAGTCTCAGTGTTCCCAGACTGGTGATTACATTTCTCAGAAGTTCTGAGCCATGAGGAGAACCACGTACTGAAAATGGGACTTGGCTGGGTTGAACCGAGCACTTTGGGTGTGATTTAAAGGCAGCACAGACACCACGTTGGGTGCTCTGCTCCAAAGGCTTCTGGCACAGAGGAGACCTTCTCCAGTAGACTGTGGAGGTGTGATGAGCTTGCTGGTCTATTTTAGGTGTCTCTGCCTTCCTTGGATGCTTCCTGTTCCTTCATTCCCGATCTGCAGAG
Source organism: Promerops cafer (assembly GCA_013398275.1). Classification (NCBI taxonomy): domain Eukaryota; kingdom Metazoa; phylum Chordata; class Aves; order Passeriformes; family Nectariniidae; genus Promerops; species Promerops cafer. Next base: position 71,872 of record VZSE01000584.1, on the reverse strand, counting down.
TTGCCTGTTTCTAATTTGGGAATGACTTTGCCTGCCTTGGGCTGATCAATAGGCTGTGCAGCAGCAGCTCAGGCTCAGGGGGGTGATCAGGGCTCTCCGTGGTGGGTGTGAAATGTTTCACGTGCTTGCTAGGATCGGTGAACATCCCCGCCCAGCTCCTGCTGCCTGGCTGCCCTGGAGCTGCGGGCTCCTCTGGGACTCTCCCGTGCCATAAACGCCCTGGCTGTTGCTGCTGCTGCTCTCTGGGGCTGAGCTCTGTGGGGCTGGGCCCTGGGTCACTCTCCAAAATACTGAATCTTACTCTTGTGAAAGAAGAAAATAGAAGCAAATCTCGAATTTTCCGTTTAGTCCTTCTCCTTTCTCTGTCAGCTGGAGCCAGGTAACCACGCCAGGGCCAGTGGTGCAGCTCAGGTGTCGTTTGGATCTGGGCAGCTGGACCAGGGATCGTTTGGACAAACTTGCTGTTGTGTGTAATTACTTTCTGTTTAAGAACAGGTGCATAGGGAGATACCAAAAGCACATAAAGACACCTGAGAGAGGAGGAGCAGCTGACTGGAGAATGCTCAACCTCATTGCTTTTGAATCTCAGCAGCTATTTTTCATGTCTTGTATTTTATTCCCCTTTTTAGCTGTCTACCGAGTGCTTCATGTGAGGCAACAAACGCAGAACCTCAGCTGGGGAGGGAAGGGGATGAGGATGGGGCTTGGAATGCTGCAGGGGTGATGGCTGGTAAATATTTCCACCCAGTGAGCTCGAGTTTGGCTAATCCTGCAAAATAGTTCATAAAACCTAATCTGCTTTGACCTCGTGTCTGTGAGCAGAAGGTGGAGGGCAGCTTGCTCATGCTGCTGTTTTCCCATGGCCCAGCTGGAAGTGGCAGCTGGGGTGTGACAGGTTTGGCCAGGGAATGGAGCACCTGGAGAAAACCCCAGGAGCTTGGGGTTTGTGGGGTTTTCCTGTGGAGCAGTGGTGGTGTGAGGGCCGTGACCTGGCAGCCTCTGCCATCAGGGTGAAAACTGATGGGCTGTTGATTTTTCCCCTGTTTGTTCCTGAACTGCTTTGTTTTGCTCTCTGGCATCATAAATTAATTACTTCTTGTTTCAGCTGTTGTCAGGAGGTTTCTTCTCTTCCTCTTTCCTTTGCCCCCAGCACTGCCCCCAGGGCCCGAGTGCTGCTGCAGCCCTGTCAGTGCCCACAGCCCCTGGTGTCCATCTGCTCCTCCAGCCCAGCCCCTGGCTCAGCCCCTTCCTTCCCTGCAGGCCCAGGGTGGGGCTCTGTCCCCATCCCCAGTTCTCTGCAGCTTCTTTTGTCTCTTGGCTCCCTTTCCCACAAGCCAGGGCTGACGGAGCTGAGGTGTGCCCTTCTGCTTGGGCTGCTGCTGCAGGAGGGGATGTGCCTGTGGCTGTGAGCTGAGTGTGGAAAACATTCCAGCACCTTCCGTTTGATAAATGAGCTCCTGGCAGCCCGGGCTGGGGACCATTCCCTGCCATTAAGCACCCCAGCCTGTCTCTAAATGAAGAAGTGCTCCAAGGTGAGCCCAGGCCAGGCTCTGTCAGTCCCAGTGCAGGTAAAGCTGTGGCGTTTTCCCCTGTGAATCATGCCAGCCCCAAGCAGTGGCAGATTTTGCCTTATTCACCGAGGAGTCATGGGGAGTGATCCGAGCTCTACTACAGTTAGAGGAAGTGATTCACAGATTTGGGAGTGGAATGACTCTTCTTTTCATCTTGCTTTGTTGCTCTGAAAACCCCAGAGTTTATGTGAAGTTGAAGGTTCTTTAGAAGGCAGAGCTCTGATAAGGGGAGAATCAAATCAGCAGAGTAATGAGTGGTAAATGTAGAGAAAATAAGTGAGAATTCACTGGTGTCCCCCGCCCCTTCCTCCATGAGGGCTGCTCTGAAAACATTTAATCCTTCCTCTCCCCCTTCCATGGACTGCATATGCCATCAAAGTGACACTGCTTTGATCTATTATTTATTTAAAGAATATTTTTAACACAAGAGGGTTGGAATTATGCTTTGTGTATTGAATTAAATCTCCCAGCCTCGGTAGCAACCAAAGCATATAACTTGATTTAAAGAAAAAGACTCCAAGTACACCAGGTTTTACTGACAAGTTGCTATTAAATTCAGAATATTTAAATTAAGATTTGCTGTATTTATATTGATTTCTAAGATAAGCAGAGAGCAACAAAGCTGATTGTAATAGTTTTACCTCAACATTTTTTTTCCTGCCGCCTCATAACTTGCTGAGTGAGAATTAAATCCTGTTTTTATGAGAAGAGGAATCCACAATTAGGTTTCTCTGGAAATGCAGATTAAAGCAGGACTGCATACAAATGTGCTTAATTCAGATAAGCAGAGTTTACCTGTTTTCCTTACAGGAAACCCAGGGAAGTGTCCAAGGCCCGTGGGCTGGGTGGATTTCTGGGCAGCTGGGCCGTGCCTTTCTCTCAGAGCTGGTGTTCACTGGCTTGGTGCTGTGCTGACCTTCTCCCCCTGGCCTGTCCAGGGGTGCCTGAGGGGCTTTTGATCCCTCTGGCACTGGAGCTTTTGCTGGCACTGCCAGATCTGATAAACCCCTTAGTGCATTTGATGTTTGTCTTGTTCTCTGTTCTCTGGAGAATGCCTCTTTCAGTGGATTGAAATCCACTAAACTGAGCTAATGAATCACTCAAGCCAGGTTTGTGTTAATGCCATCCTCAGTGCCAGGCCGTGGTGTGGGGTGTGAGGGGTGACAGGCTCAGGGGCTGAGGGATTCCTTCTCATCTCCTTGTCCCAGAGGCTCTGCCAGCAGCACCCTCACCAGTATTTTTATTTCTGTGTTTGTATTTATTGATAGATCCTTGCTGAACTGGGACAGGGTGACCTCCAGCTCTTGTTGGGTAGGGATGGAGCGGAGGGTAATTAGTGTAATTAGTGCAGTGCTGTGCAGAGTGCAGAGCAGGGGCAGTGCCCAGGGGAGGTGTGTGCCCTCCTGTCCCTGGCACAGTGAGGTGTGTGCTCTCCTGCCCTGGCACAGTGAGGTGTGTGCCCATGGCACAGTGAGGTGTGTGCCCTCCTGTCCCTGGCACAGTGAGGTGTGTGCCCATGGCACAGTGAGGTGTGTGCCCTCCTGTCCCTGGCACAGCGAGGTGTGTGCCCATGGCACAGCGAGGTGTGTGCCCATGGCACAGTGAGGTGTGTGCCCATGGCACAGCGAGGTGTGTGCCCTCCTGTCCCTGGCACAGCGAGGTGTGTGCCCATGGCACAGCGAGGTGTGTGCCCATGGCACAGTGAGGTGTGTGCCCTCCTGCCCTGGCACAGCGAGGTGTGTGCCCTCCTGTCCTGGCACAGCAAGCTTTGTGCCCTCCTGTCCCTGGCACAGTGAGGTGTGTGCCCATGGCACAGAGAGGTGTGTGCCCTCCTGTGCATGGCACAGCGAGGTGTGTGCCCTCCTGCCCTGGCACAGCAAGCTTTGTGCCCTCCTGCCCTGGCACAGCCGCAGGAAGGAGCTGGAAGCCCTCGGAGGGATGGAGGGGCTGAGCCTGCTGAGGCAGGGCCAGCGTTCTGTGCCCTGTGCCTTCACCTGACACTTCAGGTGAACTGATGGGCTTGTCCTGATGGTTTCTGCTGCTGTCTGCTGTGAGCTGGGGAAGGTTCCTGTGGCAGGAGGTCATTTGCATGTGGAGCAGTTGGCTGTGGCTCGGGGACTCCTCGGTGGCTCCTGATCAGTCCTGAGCTATTGACTCCGGGCAGATCTGAGGGGGCCTGGGGTCTGGGAGTGGTTTGAAGGAACAGTTTGTAGGGGAGCTCTGAGGCTGTCGGTCAGTGCCTGGGAAGATGGGCACCTTTTAAAGCCAGTGCCAGGCAGGAGTGGGAATGCCGTGGAGCGATGAGGAGAAGGCTGCAGGAATGCGAAGCAGAGGCGAGGAGGAGACCCTGAGTCACAGATAAATGGGGAGTGGCGTCTGGGAGGTGCCTCTTGTCGGTTCTTCTGCAGGTTGTGTGAGGAAAGCAAAGATCATAGGAGTAAAATGTTTCCTTTCTTATTATTTTCATTATTTTTAAGAAGTGATTGGCAGGGAAGGAAACCCCATTTTGGCTGTAAGCATCCCAGAGAGGTTGGAAAGCAGTGTTTGGCTGCTGTGCTGTGACAGACAGGATCAGCCTGCTCCGGTCTGGAGCGTTTAACCTGGAGCACAGGGGGTAACACCTTGCATCTCTGAGGGCCCTGGGCCACCGCGTGTCTCTGGATGTCACTGGTGTCACACAGAGCAGGGCAGTGGGAAGTGGCAGTGAGTGACAGCAGTAGCCCAGGCTCGGCTTAGGAAGCAGCAGGGCACAGTGGGCTTTGTGAGCAGCTGCAGCCGTGTGTAGGAGCTGCCTTCGCTGGGCAAACGAACACACTGGGCACAACAAACCTCTGAAGACAATTCAGAGCATTAGTGCTGAACGCAGAGGTTAGAAAAGAAAACCAAGCCCTCAGGAGGAGCTGATGGAGGAATCTAGAGCAGGCTGGCACACCAGGAACTGACTCTGGGCTGCAGATGGCTGGAGACAACCTGCAGAGCTGCTGAATTATTAATGTTAACTTGAAGGAGTTCTTTGCATTCTACTGCTTCTCTTGCTGTGGAGAAGCACACAGAGACTTTTTTCCGTAACTATTTATTTATTTTAAACTTTACATTAAAAAAAAAATTTCCTTGAAACTGAAAGCTCTCCTAAGATGCTTTACCTTGCAAGTGGTACAGGAGCTGAAGAGGCAGCAGGGAGCTCCATTCCCCTGGGTGGGGGAAGGTCGTGTCCAAGCAGGATGTGGTGGGAATCATTCCTTCAGGAGCCTCGCCCTGGTTTTGGGTGCACTTGTGTGATGGAGTGGAAGGTCAAGGCTTTGTTTGCCTGTTCAGTACCTTCAGCCTTCTCCCTGGCCGATTTCAGACCTGCATTCCTCAGTGGAAGGTGGTGCCAGAGCCCTGGGGATGATGCAGGGCAGATGTCACCACTTGTCACCTCTGGCAGCCCAAAAAAAAGGGAAGGTTGGCAGAGAGCAAACAGGAACTTCTGGTGTTGCAGAGTGAGCTGAACTCGAGGGAGAACAATGTTTCCTCTTGTTAAATGTTGCTGTTGTCTCTGGAGACCTCCTTGTTGGAACATTTCATGGCAGGTCTCCAAAGGAGCCCACAGTCAGGAGTTACCTGAGGAACACCTCACTGGTGGGGAGGAGGTTTGTATTAAATCTGTAAATGGGCGTAGAGAAAAATGTGGAAAAAAGGCTTCAAGAAGGGAATGAATTTCCTGCACAAGCAGGAAATTGAGCCTCCTGGCCAGGGAGGGTTTTCAAATGAGACTCATATGAGGATTTGGAATTTGGAAATTTGTCCCAGGATCTGTGTTTAATGCTGATAACTTCATCCTCAACTCCGTAAAATAATGTAGCTGCATATATTTCATGTTTAATGCTGACTTAATCTTGTGTTTGTATTAACTCCCAGAAGCAATTTGAACTCACTGGCATAAACCCAGGCAGGTTTCTAACACTTGAGTGTTCATCTGGGTAATGCTTAAGCAGAAAGTTTTCAGCTTGCAAATTGCAGTGTAAAAATCAAATATTTATGGGGTCTAAAACGTCCAGTCTGAGATGTACCACAAAACACAAAATTTCTCTACCTCAACATGACTTGTTCTTGGTATTACTTGAACTGGAATATAAAGCAGTTCTGTGGCTCTGAGTTCCAAACCTGTTCTCACTCAGGCTGAAACAAATGGGTGTCTCAGTTCCAGCCTGCCCTGGAGTCACTTTCAGGGATGCTCCAGTGGGGTCAGGTGGGCTCCCTGGGATGATAAAACTTCACATTTTCAATCCAACCCAGAACATAATGGTTTTTTCCTAGCTGAAAATACCTGCAGATATTGCACTGTGCTCACCTGCAGATCTGTTTGGCCACTAAATGAAATAAGAGGTGAATTAGGAATATTTTAAAAGGTCTTTAGCATAAGATGTAAATTTTAGTGTCAAATGCTTTAATAAGCAGCTTCTCCTCCGAGCAGGTGCAGAACTCCCTCTGCTCCCTGAGTCCCATTTCCCATGGCTTTGGGATGAATTCTCTGCCATCACTGCTCAGGAAGAGCATTTTGACCGAGTGGATTTTGCCATTTACGTATTGCAGGTTCTGACCCAGAGTTATCAAATCACTTTAAATCGGATGCAGTACAAGCTGGGGAGTTGTATCCCATTTTTTAACATACAAATGACACTCCAAAGTGCAGAGCCCACAGTAAGAGCTGCTGTGCTTTGATCTTGAGCCTTTGCTGACAGAGCATTTTGGATATTGGTTTTCTTACAAACTTGCCAAATGTTCTTCTGCTTCATTTTTTAATTCTAACAAAAATCCATGGAAATGTATTCTGATGGATATACTCCTGAAATGGGGAAAAGAAAATTTCCACTGTCTTAATGACAGATGAGAATGTCCTTGTACTGCTCATATTAAGAACCTTTAAATATTCAGTGAAGTTTCTGGTGTGTTCCAAAAGAGTTTAGAAATGGGAAAAGAGCCTTATTGGGTTTTTTGGGCTTGGGTTTTTTTTTTGATCAGTCACATGCATTGTCCCCCCAAAGCCCTGCAGAGCCTGGGCTGGTCCCCCAGCGTGGGCAGCAGGGGACGGGGATTGTCCCCCCTGCCCCTCAGGTGAGAGCCCACCTGCAGAGCTGCCCCAGCCCTGGGCCAGCACAGGAGGGACCTGGAGCTGCTGCAGAGCCCAGAGGAGGCTCCAGGATGAGCAGAGGGCTGGAGCAGCTCTGCTGGGAGGAAGGGCTGGCACAGCTGGGATTGCTCACCTGCACAGGAGAAGCTTTGGGGTGACCTCAGCGTGGCCTTGCAGGGCCTGAAGGAGCTGACAAGACACGTGGAGAGAGACAATTTCCAAGGGATGGAGTGCCAGGACAGAGGGAATGGCTTCCCACTGCCAGAGGGCAGGGCTGGATGGGATATTGAGGAAAAAACCTCCCTGTGAGGAGTGGTCGGAGGAGAGAGGGATGAGCTGCAGCTCTCAGGATGTGCTCCCTGTTAGCAGAACAGATGGTGTGGAGTGCAAGGCTTTACATCCTTTGGGGGAGGTGGCAGAGGGGAAATCACCCCATTTATCTCTGGGATCAATTCCTGTTCCTCTCGTGGGTTTGCTGTCAGTTTTCCAGGAGAAACACTTATTTAAAACCCCGAACCTGGGAATGGAAAATAAATATCAGCCTGTTCAGCATGAGCCACCAATGAGGTGTTACCAGCAAAATACTGAAAAATAAGTCAGCATTAGGCTGCAAATGGGAAACAATAAATAAATGAGATGGAGAAGATTGCTTGGCAGGCTGCTTTCTCTTGGAAGAATGATTTATGTGTTTCCATGTCTAATAAGTCATTTTGTGTGTAGTTTTCTGTGTTTCCCTGGGGTGTTCAGCGTGTGTGGCAGCGTGTGCTGGTTCTGGCAGCGCCCGTGCCCTTCCACTCCTGCAGCTCCCTGGCTTCCCTGAGGAGCTGGCAGTGCCCAGGGTGTCTGGGCAGCTGTCCCTGGGGGCAGGGCAGGGCTTGTGCAGTGCTCAGGTGGTTTGGGGTGGTGCTTTTGGGGGGTCCCTGACACTCTGAGCTGCTCGGGGCAGTGGAGGGTCTGCAGGACTGGGCTGCACCTTGCAGCTGGCCCTGGTTCTGCCAGTGGCTCTGCTTCTTCTGTGGATGTCCCCAGCTGTGACAAAGTGCCCTAAGGCAGGTGTCCTGAGTGCTGAGCTGCAGCTCTGGGCTCTCCACCCCATCCGTGGGCAGGGAGCCCTGTGCAGTCCTGGTCAGGGAATTCCTCTTCAGGCTCCTGTCTCCATCTCTGTGCTCCAGGGTGCTGCTTAGTCCTGGGTGATTCCTGGCACGAGGAACTCCTGCAGGATTGCAGGGTTTGTTAGCAAGAACACGGTTTGGGATGAAGCCATAAACCACAGCTCTTGCTGATTTTTTATTCCATGTTCCCCATCATGGCCATGGGAGTGAGGAAACGCTGCAGGATTTCTGTCCTGCTGTAGAGCCTGTGGATGCTGTCTGCCTGCTCCAGTTTGTGTATAAATTACACATTTATGTGGCTCCAGGGCTTTCTCTAAGTGTGAAATTCGGGATTTCTTTTTCCCTCCTGTTGTGGATTGCACGGAGCACCCTGGGGAGGTGGGGATGTGGGTGGCCTTGCTGCAGGCAAGCCCTGAACGCCTGGAATCACTGAGAGCCTCAGCACTGCTTCTGTTTTCCTCCTCTGGTTTAGGTGTTGGCATGAGGGAGTCTAGGGAAGAACCCATAAAGATGTGAAGTGATAATTTTCAAGCAGTATTTTTAGCTGGCCAAGGTGGTTTGTCATTGGTTTGATGCAGGTTTTGGGTCCCAGGTGAGGTTGGGTGGGTTTGGGTTGGGTGCCTTTGTGGTGCCTGGCTGGGATAACCCCATGTGGAGCAGCAGCTGGAGCCATGCCAGGATTTCTCCTTACAGGGCTCTCCAAGAAAACCCAACCCGTGAGGAAAATGAAAAATGCACTAAATATCTTTGTTTTGGTGTTTAATTTTTTCATGGTTTTGTTTGTCACTTGGGGGTTTTTCCATTGTAATTCTTTTTGTTTCAATATTAGAGATCACACACTGCATTATAATATTGGTCAGGGGCCCTGAATAGCATGGCCTCATGTTTTAATAATGTGTTTCAGTTGGACAATGGCTAATTTGAGTAGCAGAAGTTCACTGGTATCCATTTTCATGCTCAGAAAGAGAAGAATGGGCTCTGGAAATAATAACAAAAATAGTAACATGGAGTCTAAGTACTGTTCTAATAAAAAATATGAAAAATTTCATCAGTCAAGCCTTGCTTAAAATAGTCCACGTGAAAGAGCAGGTAGGAGAGGCTGGTCAGAGTTCTGGGCTGGTGAAGTTTGAAGCCCAGGGAGGTGCTGCTCCTGCACTAAGGCTGTGCTTTGCCTGTCTTTGCAGATGAAGACTGTGAGTGTTGCCTTAGTTTTGTGCCTCAACGTCGGCGTGGACCCCCCGGACGTGGTGAAAACGACTCCCTGTGCCCGCCTGGAGTGCTGGATTGGTGAGTCCCCAGAGCCCCCAGGCTGCCCTGGCTCTCACAGGCATCACAGCACAGAATTCATCCCAAAATTCTGCATTCCCAGGGCTTGAATTCCCAGGGCTGAGCAGGAGGAAATCTGGGCTCTGATTTTCCTCTGGGTTAATGAAGAGTCCAGCTCCAGCTGCTGCCATGGGTCATCTCTCCTGCTGTGTTCTGGAATGAGATACCATGGAGGAAAACAGCTGTTAATGAGCAGCTTTGCTTTCTTGTAATTATTTTAGATTTATAAATATCTGAAGCAAATCTCTGAGCAGAGACACCTTCAGAGTGCTGGGATCTGCAAAGCTTTCAATCCCCCTTCTCTGCCTCACCCAGCAGAGCAGTGAGGTTTGTGAAACACCTTGCTGTGTTTTGAGGTGGCTGCTCTGGGGCTGTTTTAATTGGAATCATTCAGAAGACCTGAAATTATTCCCAAGGATGTCTTGCCAGCAGTTCCAACACCTGGGTTTGCTACTTTCATGCAGCATTGCACTAAATGCCTAGATTTTTTTTTGAAGAAATTAAAAGTTCTCTTGGTTTTGGAGAAAAAAAAGTCTAATTATCAAGATGAGACAATTCTGAAGCAGTATTAGAAGGAAATATTGTGTGTACAGAAGGTTTCTCAGAGAGATTTGGTTTTTATCTAGGAATTGGGAATGTTCAGCCTCCAGCACATCCCACTCTGGGCACTGTAATCCTCAGCTCAGGGCTTCGACAGGCCCCAGGAGCAAATTCATCACTGCACAAACAGAATTTCTTTAGGAACTTCCAGCAAATTTTCTAGCCTTGTCCTAGCTGCTTTGTGGATCACAGCACCTCAGGTTTTAACCTGGAAATGCTGATGAAAGCCCTGAGCAGGCACGAGCAGGTACCTGGGAGCAGTGCAGAGAGCAGCCCTGATGTCTCATTGATACACGAGCAGAGGAGCATTGCAGAGGCATTTAAATAAAGTCATTAGTGCCTATCATTAGCAAAGAGAATTTTGAATGCAGTTTTGTAATTAAATTTTCAGTCTGTTTACGTACACAAGTGCTCCTTCCACTTTCAGCCAACTTGAAATCTGTGAAAAAGGTAATTGGGGAAATATCTGATGGTTTTGTGCCACGTGTGCAGGGACTGGGGGTGCAGTAGTGTCTGTGCCACGTGTGCAGGGTCTGGGGAGCTCTCTGGGCTGCTCTTGCTGCTGCTCACACCTCAGCTGGGGTCACAGCTGGTCACCCCTGGTGCCAAATGGCCACTGAGCAGAGCCACGTGCAGGCCTGCTGCACCTTCCACGTGCTTTTATTCATTAAAGGAAAATAACTCTCAAAATCCTGCTTTCATCCTTCTCTATTACATTTTGTTTCTAACAAAAGTATATTTGCAAAAACTGGGAAAAAAACCCTTCATGCATCTGGTTTAGTGCTTTTAAAATAATTGATATTAAATAGGAAAATATTAGCTTGTAGGGTTTTTTTAAAGAAAACTTGTTAATTGTTTAATTATGTGTCCATGGTGTTTGAATAAAGCACATGGCCTGGAATTGTATTGCTATGTATGGATTGTGGTAATTATCTAGCAATAAAATTAACTTCTTAAATATTACAAATGGCACACAATCTCTGCAGCAGGAAGCAGAGGAAGTAAATGAAGCAGGATTTTGCATTCATCAACAGAAAATGTTTGTCATCAAATATTTAACCAATTTGAGTTCTTGTCATTATTTACAATAGAAACCTCATTTCATTATTAAAAGAAACAAATGCAGTGCCTCTCCTGTCTCTCAAAACAAGATTATGTTTAGCACCTCAGTGAGAAATCTTCCACATTTGACAGTCTGTAATGGAACTGGATTTCTGTTGGACTGAAGAATTTGGGGATAACTTTTGGGTGCTGCCCCCAGGTAAATCCCAGGAGGAGCAAGGTGTTTGTGAGTTTGATAAGGAAGGGAACCTGCATGAAAACGTCCCTCAGTGACCTGAGGGGTGCAGCTGGGGTGAGCAATGCTGCTGTGTGTTCTGTTCCCAGATCCTCTGTCCATGGGGCCTCAGAAAGCTCTGGAGACCATCGGGGCCAACCTGCAGAAGCAGTACGAGAACTGGCAGCCCAGGGTGAGTGTTGGCTGTTCCTGGGGCTCCCCTGCCTGGGGAGCCTGGGCACTCACTGCTCCAGGGCTGGAGCCTCTACTCCACTGAGCCTGTGGCTTTTTCTGAGGGTGTTTATGTCTTGGAGCATTTATGGCAGATATTCGTGTGCAGTTAAGACAAGAGAATTTCCTTTTCGTTTTTTTTCCTCATGGCACATTGACAGTTTTTAAATCTCAACAGCCCGAGAATTCAGCAGAAAAATTAAAAAAGTGCCTGAAATCAAACAGGAGAGAAAGCATCTTGGAGCAAAGGTGGACACAGCCCCATTTCCTGTGCTCTGTATCAGGGTCCCTGGTGCTGGGGGAGGAGGGACAGGCCAGGAGCAGCAGGTTCCCTGCGTGGGCCTGGTGGAGGCAGTCCCAGAGCTGGGCTGATTCCCTGGTTCCTGCAGGAAATCACAGCCCCTGCCACATTGCAAAGCCAAACACGTCCTGGGTTATTGCACTCCACAGGGCTCTGGAGCTTTCTGCAGTAATAAAGAGAAGTTGGTGTGCCATCTGCAATAAAACAATAGGAACATTATTGAATTTCCTAGAGCTTTCATATAAATACTAATACATCCAGTTTTGTCTGTTTCTTGGGGGCTTGGAATGGTTGAGGAGTGGATGGAAGGCAGACAATTTGGGGAAAACCAGGCAGTCTGGAAGAAAGAGTAAATCATGACAATCTTCTGAAATAGCTGAAATTCCCAGGCTGTCAGTTCCTTCCAGCAGGAGCTGCTGCCATCAGCACCTTGTTGGGAATGCACAAGTGGTGCTAATTGCTGGCAGTGGATGGTGGCAGTGGTGACCACTGTGTGACCAGTCCTGTGGCATCGCTGCCAGCCAGTCCTTGGCTGCTTCTGTTCAAACATCCCCCTTTTTGCTCGATACAAACAGCTTTTCTGAGAGAAAACTGCAGAAGGGGTAAAGCATGAAAATTCCTTGTTTCTGGAAGCTCCCGGGCTGCACAGCTGATGGATATTTCCTTCCAGGTCTTATGGAGCCCCTTTCTAAATAATTTATCAGCTTGCCATTGCTTGAAGTATTTGTTCTGATTAAATTTAAGACTTTGCTTTATTGTTGTGTAGCTACATAAATTTGTGTGCTGCGGGAGTAAAAACCACTTCAGCTGTTGTTTCCTCTGCAAAATCCTGCAGTTAAGCAACATTCAGTCATTTCATGCAGTTCTCAAATGAAGATTGTACTGGGGGAGAGGGTAGGAGATGACAGAGCTGTGGGCTCGATCTGTCTTGATAAAGACTTCTCTGAACAAGTAAAGAGTTCTTGCAGTTCAGTGCAGATATAATTGAGATGCTGGTGAAAAGGTGGAAGGAAAACCAAGACAGCTCTTCACTAACACTCCCTTGGGTTTGGGGCTTAAGTTTTACTGGGCAGGGAAGGGGTTAAACCTGAGGGTAATCTGGAAAGAGGCTCAATTACAGGGATCAAAGGGGCTGCTTAAGCAGCTGAGAATGGAAGGAGAAAAGGGAGTGAAAGTGAAGAGCACAGGACCCAGTAATGCCTGACTGAGGGGAAAACCTTCCCTGGGACTGCTCCTCTGCTCTGGGACTGGGACTGGCTGGAGGAGCTGGCTGGAGCTGGGGCTTGCTGGTGGCAGGGCCTGGATCCCCAGGGAGCACCAGGAAAAGGGAGCCTTGGGCTGAGACAGAACTGCCCAGAATAAAATAATTGGAGTTTCTGTGGGAGGTTGCTCGCATGCTCTGTATTTGAAATATTTAGGTAAGGAACTGATCATGCTGAATTGGGATTTCTGTGCTGCTGACCCCTGTTCAGTACCCCCTGCAGACCCCTGCCTGTGTGAGGTGCAGCAGGTGCCCAGCTTTGCTGTGCTGGCAGGGAGCAGCAAATATTTCCCTGCTGTTGGGGTGTAAATTCCGTTTTCTTGGCAGCAGTGCATGTTGTGCCACTGCAAAGGCAGGGACTTGCCTTAGTTGAAGAGTCAGGAGCCTTTGAAGACAGGACTAATGGGCTGCTGCAGTGGGATGCTTTATGGAGGTGCAGGCGCTCGTGGGGATTTTTATGAGCAGGAGTTACTGCTCTGCAAGTCCCAGTCTGTCAGTGGAGCTGGGCCCTGGGCCCTGTGCTGCAGCCTGCAGAGCTGGCTGGGCAGGATGAAGGTGTTCTGCTGTCTGGGGCACTGCTTGGAGGGAGTGAGGTCTGTGCACTCTCTGGGCTGGAATTGTCAGAGCTGTGTGTGGAAGCAGCGTGCACTGATCCCTGTCCAGAGCCTGTGGGATGAGCTGGGGATGGAATTGCTGCCTGCCTTCTCAGAAGGGTGCCAGGCTTTGTTCCCCCTGGTTGTCCTGCTGGACATGTCCTTCCCTGGCTGCCAGCCCTCCCTGGACAGCCCAGGGCCCTGTGCCCCCATCCCTGTGGATGTGCAGTGGAGAAGGGGCTGTGGAGCCAAAGGCTGGGGTTGGATGAGGCACAGTTTACACAATTCAGGTCCTGGGATGAAATAGTCTGGAGCATGTGCTTATTAAATTTGCATGAAATTATAGATTTCTTTTCCTCTTTGTTAGCTCTGGCTTTTGACCAGGTTCTCCCTTCAAACTGACCAGAACCCAGTTTCTCCTCCTTGGCTCAATCATTTCGATGCCTCTGTTGGGATTTTACTGGTGCACAGATCCCAGTGGCACCCCTGCACCAGCTGCTTTTTGCAGCCCTGTCCTTTATTGTCTGGTGAGCTTTCCCAGTCCTGCCAGGAGGGCCAAAATCCACAGTTCACAACCATTCCTAGCAGAGGTGGGAAGGATGCAGACACTCAGCTCCTGCTGAACTCTTGCACTGGGATCTTTTGTGCAGAGACCTTCGGGCTGAAGTCAGTCCTTCTGTGGAATGTGGGGTTTTCACATCCTCTGAGAAGGAGCTGAATGGAGTGGGGGGGGGTTGTAGCTCTGTAGGGCTGGCCCCAGCAAGGCAGTGATTTGCCATCAGCACTCCCCTCCTGCCCTTCCACAGCAGCAGCTCCAGGGCCCCTGCACCCTCTGCACCAGCCCACACCAGCGAGGCCAAGGGACTGAAACCTCCCAAAGAATCCTCCCCCTTACACCCACTTGCCTGCATAAAACAAAATCAATTACAGGATTGATTTTTTAATTCAAGTGCTACAATTCTGCCTCTCTTTTTCTTCTCTCAATTTCCTCCTTTTTTGCTAAGAGAGTCGTTTGGGCTGCTTTAATTCTCTCCTGCAATGAGTTGATTTCATTAGAGCTGAATGGATTATACCTGAACAGGCATCCCTGGGGTGAGGGAGAGCTGTGAGCCATGAAGGGGGATGAAAATCCTGCATGGGGAAAGGACTGGGGAAATCTAGAAGACAAGATTAAATAAGCTTTTAGGAAGCCTTTGAGAAGGGTGGCTTGAAAGCAAGTGCTGCTGTTTGGGAATGCCTGCAGCTGGAGCATCCCTGCCTGATGGGCACTGGAACATGGCACTTCTGCTCCTGTTCCTTGGGCAGGTTGTGAAGAAAGGGGTTTCCCTTTTCCCTCTGATCCAGTCTCACCCGTTGTGTGCTGCCTCTTGCCTGCACCAGTGAGTGATGGACACATCTCCCACAATATGGATAAATTACCTCTTTTGTGGCGGGCCTTCAAGGAAACAGTGATTTTCTGATCAAACAGGCTGCTTCTCCCTCTCTTCTAGTCTGCTTCCCAACAGTTTTCATTTCAAAGGAAGTACAGCCAAGATACTTGAAGTGGATCATTGAAAGCCTCTACCTTTTAGTGCATGTTGTCTGTTGTTGATGCTGTTGTTCCCCTCATTAGAGATCTCTGGGCTTTGATTCGGTGTCTGAGGTTTCATTCCTTCATTGCTTTTTTCTGCCTAATTAATTGGGAAGTTGCTGCTGCACATCAAAGGGGGAGCATTTCCTAAAGAGTAACTACTTAAGCATGAAAACTAATTGAACACATGACCTAATTATTGGTCTCTCAGTGAGTCATACTTTTCCTTTATTTCTGTAGGGTTTTTCTTTTAAAACAACAGCAAATACTAATTGCTCCTGCAAAAGAAATACTGTAGAATTCCAAAGGGGAACATGGAAAAACTGGTACTTGGTCTCCAGTAGGAGATATCTGCAGAGGTAGGAACATGTAAGAAAAAAATGAATAAGAAGGAAAAAGCAACAAAAAGACAGTGTGACCCTGTTAAACAAAACCAGGTTTTCCTTAGAGGACTGTGTTTGTTGGTTTTCATTTCCCAACAGTCTCTTGAATTTGGCAGCTATTTCAGGCTCTGCAAAATTCTGCTGTATCAATCCTTTGCTGTCTTGTTAAAGATCAACTGTCTTCAGCATAAACCAGCAGGGTTTTTTTCAGGGGGGGAAAAAATAGTCTGCCACAGAAGTGGAGTCAAGAAGTGTAATTGTGAAACCCAGTTATTGCTGTTCTCCTTCTGTCTGAAAACCTGTCGTGGTCAGAGTGTCACTGTCAGCCAGGGGCTGCTTCACTGAATACCCCTCTGGAAGCACTGGTCTTTGGGCCAGAAAAGCAGATTTCAAGTGTGGTAAAGGACAAAACCCACTCTTTAATGCCTTGGGAACATGGAGGAAATGAGGAGAAATGAGTTGGTGGTTGTAGTTCTCCCTTTGGTGGCTCTCCAGGTGATCTGCATCCCAGCCCTGCCTCACCCACAGCTGGCTGGGGAGAGCACAGAGCCCCAAAGACACCTGGCAGGGCAGCTGCTCTTCTGTGCTGGAAACCCTCACCTGGGGCACCTCTTGCCTGCCCTGGGAGCAGCTGAGTGTGGAAGGAGGGCTAACAGATTTGGGAATTGGCTGTGCAAGGGGGAAGCTCCCTGCTGCAGCTCTGGCTACAGCTCATGTTTTAATGCTTTTGATAGTGAGGAAAAAAACCCTGAGAAATCCTTAACACACCACTGAGAGTGGAAACTGTGAAATTACAGCAGTAGTGTACTTAACACTGATTTCTCAGAGATTGTCCTGGAGAAATGAGTCACAAAAAGGAAAAAAGTACTTGCAGGCATGAGCTGCTGTGGGGAAGTGTGTTCAGAGGCTGTGGGGACCAGAAGTGGCACTGAGCTCTTCTGGGGGCTGAGCTGGTCCTGCACTGCAGGCAGCAGGGGCTGGCACTCTGGAGCTAAATCAACCAACTTGCAAAGTCAGGTTAGTGGGAAAATCCTGAAATCCTGTGTGTCCTTGCACCTGCTGCAAGGCTGCAGTTCTGTGGGCAGGATGTGCTCGAAGGAAGGAGTCACCCAGCCTCTGAGCTGGGTTCAAAGCCCTTGCTTGCCTTTCCACACTTCTGACAATAACCTCCTTTCTCATGTTTTATTCTTCATGTCTGTTTTGGTTTGTGCTCTGTCTTTAAAATGGGGCCAGAATTGGCAGGGAGGAAGATTTGTGGTTTTGAGGGTGTTTTCCTGTGACCATTGATGTCGGCTTGTCGGAGATGGGAGGAAAGAGCTGATAGCAAAAGGCTCTTGGAGAGGAAAGCAGCTCTGCCTGGCAAAGCTGATTAGTGTGTTTCTGTAATTACCACCCAGCTCTGGGTGACCTATTTAAAAACACCTTGTCTTTGTGTGGGGTGGGGAGGGCTGAATCCCAGGGATGGGGCACAGGGAGGAGCCTGCTGCAGGTCCACTGGCAGCATCCTGGTGCTCTGTGTCCAGTAAATAGCACCTGGAAACACTGGACATGCAAAGGATGCTGCATTAGGGCTTCTTGCTAACAGACACCACCAGTTCTGTGCAAAACTTAGAGACTGACAGAGGAAACTATTGACATTTTTATTTATGTTCCTGCTCCTCTCCAAGGCAGAATGAGGAAATCCTGAGATGCTTTGGTTTTAACCCCTTTCCTGTGGAGATTAGCAAAGCATAAGCCTTGGAATGATTTGCTTTCCTTCTTCTGACTCATTAAGGTGTTTTTAATCAGAAAATTGCTTCATTAAGCAATTACTTTGCAATCAGAGGAGAACTGAAATTACTAAACAATTATTTAGTATTGAGAAGATGAAGTTCTTGCCCTGCAGGGCCCCAGCCTTGCAGCTCCTCCCTGGAGCACGATGCACTCGGGCCAGGCTATAAAGACACCCAGGTTGAGAATTGACCAGTTTGTACTCCTGCAGCCTGAACTGGGCTCCCAGTAAGACCCAAGTGTCTGTTTAAGAAACAAGAAGATGCAGAGTCTGAAACTTTAAAGAGCTCTTAAAACTGAGGTTGTAGAGAAGGAACAGAGCTGAGCTGACACTGATGCTTAGGAGTTAGGTTGTTTGACTAAGCAGGTTTGAAAGGTATGACCTGGGGTGTACTTAAAATCCTGTCAGGGCACCTTGTGATGTGACCCCTCGAGCTGTCACCAGGCTGAGGGTGCAGTCTGGAGTATGAGAAGCAGATTTGAGTTCTTTTACCATTCCCTTTGTTTAAAAGTAAGCAATTATTTACACAGCCCTCATAGAATGGTATTTGAGGAGAGAGGGAAGGATTTGTACCAAACACAGGAGGCTGGTGGGTGGAATTTCTGTGAACTTTGGCACAAACCTGCAGTGTGAAGCAGCTTGTAACTGCTGAGGAACACACCTGTCTCGTGGATGTATTGTAGCAGCAACTCCTGGTTGGTTGTCCTGATTTTTGTCTTCCCTGTCAACATCAGTTCTCATGAACAAACTGCTCAGAGGCGTTTTTTTGGAAGTGTTATTGGACAGTGCACAGTAAGGATCAGGTACTTTGGAATTTGTTTCACATTGGACTTGAAAGCAAGGTCAGAGACTCTGCAGAGGGAAGTAAAGTCCCCACTCTGCTGGCTGCAGGCAGGGGAGGGGATGTGCCACGCTCAGAGCTGGCTCCAGCCACCATCCTGTCCTGGCATCAGCAGCTCCAGGAGCCTCGGGCTGCTCCAGAGGGAATTAGCACAGGGGAGGTGGAGAGGGGTTTGAAATGCACCCAAGTATCTGCAGAGGACTTGCCTCAGACTGGCAGGAGTCTCCCTTTGGCTTAGTTTAGTATTTAAATTAAAGCATCTCTAAGTTATTGTTTGTCCTCACTGTAATGAATAATTTTCAAGTTAGCAGTGACTAATAATTTTATCAGTGATGTTTTCTCCTGGCCTGTGTTAACCAGGTTAAGCTGCTGCCTGTAACGTCAGTTTGGGATTTCCAGCACACTCCCTTGTAGTTAAATATGCAGTTTTTATTATCTTGGCCTAATCCTCATGAATTTGCATCAGGGTAATTTCATGTGCCCACAGCTTAAAATTAAAACACCTAAAAGGAGGTGGTGGGGTTTCTTCAATATAAAATTAAGAAGCTTGGAGTCTGTGGACATGGTTCAGAATAATTTGTATTTGCATGATGTGTCCAACCCGAGAGTTATTGTGGCCATATCAGTGTGGGCTGGAGGTGATTGGGTTTGTGATTGATGGGGAGTGGGGATGAACTGCAGCCACTTCTCTCTGAGCTCCCCATGCAGCAGGCTTGGTGTGGCTGCTCCCTGGGCTCTGCAGCCCACCCGGGCTGGGGTCCTGCCCTGGCACTGCTGTGCCCTGGGCTGGGGTCCTGCCCTGGCACTGCTGTGCCCTGGGCTGGGGTCCTGCCCTGGCACTGCTGTGCCCTGGGCTGGGGTGTTTACAGTGGAACTGTGCAAACCCAGAAGTGTTCGTGTGCAGCTCTGAGTTTGTCTGTCCTTTGATGTGTCTCCAAAGCCAGTGCAAATGCAGCATCCTAAATCTTCCTTTGATGCAAGGAAAGAGCTGTGGTTTAGTCAGTATTAAAATGAAATCACAGTGAATTGCAGGGTTGGGTTATTAATCACCCTTCTGGACGAACCAAAGAACAAAGTATTTTTGTTTGTGAGTGAAGCCTGTAGTTTTTCACTGGAACAGCTTCCCCCTCAGCAGGCCTGGAAGCAGGCCAGGCTGGCATCCCACGGAGCCACAACACCAGGAGACGTCTGTAGTAAGGGAGTTACGGAAAGGAAATTGGTGACTGTAGGACAAGTGGCTCTGAAATCCTCTTCCAAACCTCTGCTGAGCCCTGCCCCGGCAGGGGGTGCCTGCAGTGCCTCGGGGTCAGCCCTGCCTGGGGCAGGCAGTGCTCCTGCCCCTCCCTGTCAGCAGTGTTTGTGAATGTGCTGGATGAGTCAGGCTGCAAACATCCTCTGGGAGCTTCCCAGAGACTTCCCTCCATGGACAAAATCCGGGATTCTCCCCCACCTGCCTGTTTTATCAGCAACTCTTTATATGTGGACTTCCCTCCAAATCTGTGTTGAGATCTTGCTAAATATCCTCTGGGATTCCAAATGGGTTTATATCAAAAAGATACTTCCTCTCATCTCTGTGCTCTTTGATTTCTTTAGAAAACTCTACAAGATAAGAGTTTGATTTGAAAAGTCTGGCTTCTCATTAGAGATGCTGAATGGGCTTTTCCCCAAAGTGTTTGTTCATGGTTCTGTTTGTTTATTATTATTCCACCAACGTGCCCAGCACAGAGCTCAGCCTGGATTTCCTCTGGATTCCTTTAGAAACTGATGTCATTCTTCCTGCTTTCCCCTTCCCTGGTACCCAGGCAGTTTCAGGGGGATTTTACCATCTACAGGTGATGCTCAGTAATTCAATAGTTGAGATAATTCAGTTTATACTTTCTGGTTCCTGGGGATGGGATGGGGATGTGGGAACTGAGGGCTCTCACTGTGTCACCCACAGTGGTTGGGGATGGCTGCACCAGCTCTGGGCTTCTCAGCTTGCTGAAATTGTCTGATCCTATCATGGATTTTCCTTTTTTTTTTTTTTTTGGCCGTGTTCCTGTTCGTTGCTTAGATGCTCCAATGTGTTCAGGAGATTTAAAAAGTAAAATATAATGGTGTTACTTTGCTGTGTGCACCACATGTTCATCCTGGCTGTGAATTTTTGACATATATGTGCCTGTTTTATGTGTCTGAGCCCCACTTTGTTCCAGACACTCAGGAACACGTTGCATCAAACTGGCAGCTGCCTCATATAAAGTGGAATATGAATGAATTCAATTTTATGCTCTTCACTTAAAAGAAAACTTAATCCAGGATTTTTAGTGTTCATCTTCAATAGGTCTTCAAGTGTCTGAGAAACATCTCTGTCTGGGGTGGTTTTATCCTTTGCCTGTGAGATATTTGCCTCAGTGTGGCTGAACTGCACCTGGGAGAGCAGGGATGCTGGTCCAGGATGGATCCCTGAGCAGCAGGGATGGGTTTGTACACACAGCCAGGAGAGCTGCTGTGGAACCTGCCCACCCTTGCCCTGGAAGGTGCTGGTGTCATTCCTCTTGGGCTTTAGCCACTTACTTCTTTGTAAGGCTTCTTATAGTTGAGTTTTTCCAGTTTGGGCCTTGTTCCAAAAACCCCCCTCTTGGAATAATTAGCTTGCTTTGACTCCTTTTAATTAAATCGTGTGGAGTAGGCTGGCTGTGTGCATGGCAAAGCCACAGGTTTCGTGTCTTCTCTGCATTTGGAACTGGGGTGCAGATCTGCTCCAGGTGGCAGCTGCACCCTGGGCTGGTCCTTGGAATTTGGATTAGCAAAAAGCATTGCAGAGGATAAGGGAGTTTGGGATCCACCAGAGTTTGGGATCCACCAGAGTTTGGGATCCACCGTGGGGAGGCTTTGCCACGGGCTGGACAGCGCAGGGTGTGGAGTGGTGGATTCTGCACTGGGATAACTGGTGGGGCTGGTTCCCCCAGGAAATCCCACCCAGCCCTGCTCTGGGAGGTTCCACAGGGCAGGAAACTTTCCAGTCCCAGGGACTGTCCCTGTCCTGCAGGTGTGGAATCACGGAGTTGGGTTGGAGGGGACCTTGCAGACCATCCAGTCCCAGCCCCTTCCACACCTCCCTCTGAACCAGGGTGCTGCAGCCTGGCCTTGGACACTTCCAGGGATGGGGCAGCCACAGCTGCTCTGGGCAGTTCAAAAGGGAACGTGAAAACCTCAATTGCAGCTGAACTGCCTCTCTTTCATTTCTTCTACTCACCACATGCAGTGCCTTGTGTGTGCCATTTGCATTTGGGATTCTTTGTCACCCAGAAGCTGTTTAAAAAAACCCAATCTTCAGCCAAATAAAGACTTTATATCTCATTATAGATTCTGGGTAGGAGCATCCTTCTTCTGCAAGGAGGTGTAAAAGGCAGTTTCAGTATAAAATACTGAATGTTGGAGTAGTTTCTTCTGTGGATAAATTTGGAACACATTCAGTAAGGTATCTTAGGGATAAAAGGGGAGTGACTTCAGGATTTGTTCTGCTGAATGAGAAGAGGATGATGTATACCTTGTGAGGAGCAGAGGCTCTGGATGCCAGCAGAGACATTTGTCATGCATTTTTCATACACTTTGTGTCCGCTGCGCCGGGGGTTGGGGCTTTGGTGTGGAATCACACACACGCTGTGCTCTGAGTCTTGTGGGGTCTTCCTGGAACAAAGACAGGTCTTGGGCTGCAGGGGAATGAAAGGGGAAGACTTGGATTCTATAGCTTTGATGAGAAAATAGGTTTATCCTTATATTTTCTTAAGGGGAAAAAATCCATCTCTCTGCTGAAAGAGCCGTGGTGCCCCAGCAGTGCCTCTTGCCTGCTGGGCTGGGCAGTGCCAGTGGTGATGGGAGCCTGGCCTGGCTTCCAGAACTTTCCATTGCCACTGAGAGCTGAGCAACATCAGCAACTTCAGTCCCCTGTTCCGTCACCTCTGGCACTCTCCTCTCCTTCCTTTTCACGGCAGCTGATCCTGAGCTGAGTTTCCTGGACTCAGCAGCTGGCAGGCTGAGCAGAGCCGAGTTTGGGAGGTGATGACGAGCCAGTCCTGGTGTCTCAGGTGACAGCAAAGCCCTTTGGCACAGCCAGGGAGCTGCTGCAGCCCCAGCTCCTCAGGAAAGGGGTCTCTGCCTGGGGCTCCTCCTCAGTGTCACACGTGTGTCTCTGCCCCATTAAAAATTAAAGGAAAACCTGTAATTAGGTGAAGTTTCCAAAGCAGAGCCATTAATTTCAGCTCAAAATCCAGAGGACTGTGGGAATTTCTGCAGCCAGTGCATCCTGACATTCCAGGGGGGTAGGAGTTGATGAATCCACTGGAGGGGCTTTTCCCCTCCGGACAGAGTCGTGTTGGAGAGGTCACTGCTGTGCCCTGCTTGGCAGTGAACACCTGGCTGGTTTATTTTTCCTCTGAAAGAAGTAAATCCCTTGTGAAGCAAACTGTAATTTGGGAGGTCATTCTGTGGGACTGTCAGGGCTTCCGAGTGGCACCATCTCACTTCCCATTGCAGCATTAAACATGGGCAGTGTCCACAGTAAAACCACTTGGTGCTACCCCCAGACTGGTTTCTTTTCCTGGTTTGGGTGCCAGAACTCCTTTCTATTGAAACTCTTCCCATTTCCTGCAAATTTGTCAATACAGCGTTTTATCAGTCCTGAAGTTTCAACACTGAAAGGTGAAATGTCTTAAAAATTGACATCCTTACTGTCACAAATTAACAGGGACAAGGCTGGATAAACCAGTGAGCGTTTCACAGAAGTGTGGCAATAAACAAGCAAAACTTTTAACTTTGCCTGTGTGAGGAGAATAATGAGACTCTCCTGGATCAGGCCACCACGTTATTGCTTTTGACAGGAGCTTCTCAGTGAGCAGGAGCTGACCAGGAGCTCACACTCCCACAGAAGAGCAGCTGCCATCCCCACCAGGGCGCTCCGGCCGCGCTGGGGCAGCTCTGCTGCTCCAGGTGCACCGTGCAGGGGAGGGCTGGAGTGTCCTTTTTATTGCATCAGGGAGCACAGGCTCCTTGCCAAGGCCAGGAAATACCTGGCAGCAGCCCCTGATGGAGGGCAGGAGGGCAGCGTGGTGTGCAGGGCCAGCAGCGCTCGGGGGCTGGGCCATGGCTCATAAAAATGGGGAAAACAAGCCAGAGTCTGGGCTGTGTCTGTGGCACCAACAGCAGCTGCTGGGGCTGAGCCCCACGGAGCTCTCAGGTTTTGGTTGGGCTCTGTTCCCTTTTGCCCTCATTAGTGCTGGAAAGCTCCTGCTGGGAGCTGGAGGGGAAGGAGTCAGCACCTTGACAGGGAAGGTGGAGGAATAACGATGGGAGGAAAAAAAGGCCAAAAAAGGCACCACCTGGGCTGGTGTGTTACTCATGGACCTGGTTCTTGTCATATCTAAAACTCCCACCTGAGTCCTGAGCTGGCAGCAGGGCTCAGACTGTGCTTATTCACAGGCTGCCTCCCCTCCTTTCCATTCCCCTCGTCCTCGTGTTTCTCCAGGCCCAAATGATCTGTTTGCAGTTTGGAAATTGAGATCTACAGACTTTAGTTTTAGAGTCTGAACCCACCTCCATTAAGGGCGAGCTGTGTTTAATATTGGTGCTCCAGGGACGTGAGGAGGGATGGAATGAGCCTGTTCTCCCGTGGAAAAAAAGCTGAAATTCCCCAGCACTCTGGGTTGGGTGAAGCTGCCAGCAGCCAGGCTGGGATTTAAGGGGCACATTTTTGCAAATCAGTGTCTTCATCACTACTCTGAGTGGAGAGAGGAGGAGGTGGGGACTCCGTGGGAAGATTAATGCAGCCTCTTGGCTTTCCTGAGTGCTGAGGTTCCCAGAAAGGATGAGGGTGTCACATCACTGCTTCTTGCTTCATATTTTTCCTCCTTTTGCTTGCTTTTCTTGGGTGTTGCCATCATTAAATGCTGCCATTCATTGTTCCCTCTGCCCTGCTGGCTGGAGACTCTGACTGTTAATTGAGCAGCACTGTATCTGCTCTTCAGCTTCTCAGGTAAACAATTTAAGTCCTTCATCCTCTTTTACTGTGACATTTTAAGATTTTCTCATCTTTGGCTGTCACAGAGAAAAACCTAAGAAGCCCAAACTTCTGTGGCCTTGCTTTGATTTATAAACAGGCTCCCAATGGCAGCTTTTGGAGAGGTGTGTTAGTCCTGCTCTTAAACTTGGGTCTCTATTTCACTACATCAGATTGAAGGTTTTTATTGTGATTCTGGGGTTTCAGTCTCTGCAGCTCTGGAGAAGAGAGAAAGAGCCAGGCTTTTGTCTTTCAAAGGACAGTTGAAAGACTTTCTGGTATTATTTGGCCTTACTTCAAAAAAATGCACTTTTGAGCCTGACAAACCAGCTCCTACCTGGGTGTCTTGAGCTCAGCCAAGTTAAAGGGGTTTGAAGCACTGGGGTTTTTGCCAGTTTGATTTTTCCTCCATCCTCCAATGTGCTCTGAGTTCGGTGCTCGTAGGAACGGGGTGTCCACAGCCACAGCTGGGGAATGCATCCATTTTTCCCAAGGCAAAGGGCAGTTTCCAAGGGCTCTACGTCATTTTTCCCCCTTTTTACCCAACTGAGTGAATGTCAGATTCCTGGGCCTTTTGTGTCCTCGTGTCTCCAGAGTGGTGTCGACCTGTACAATCTCCTCTCTTCAAAAGAGGGAATTTGTTCAGTTGGAGGTGTAGAGGGTCTGAATTGCAGGATTCAGTGAGGGGTTACTTTTGAGACTGCCTAACGTTGAAACAGATTTCACCTTCCCAAGGCTTTTTGAATATTAATAATTCAGAAGTGAGTGAGCTGGGTGGGAGTTGGGAGCTGTGCTAAACTCCCTCCAGCCTGTGCTGTTGGTGTGTGTGTGAGTCCCACACAGCACCACAGACACGCTTTGTTTATGCAGCCCCACTGCCAGTGTTCTGTGCTTCCTTTGCCCAAAGCAGCCAGTTCCTATGCACTGTGGTATTGGTGCCTCGAGAGGCTCCCTGGAGCAGAGGCTAGACAGTGTAGAAGGAATAAAGTGGGGATTTATTAGAAGGCCTTCAAAGGATGCACCTCGGGCAGCACAAGGGCCTGGCTGTGGCTACACCCAAGATGGACCCAAGATGGGCTCAGAGTCAGGAGTTTTCCCACTTTTATAAGTTGTGCTCCATCTCCACGTTGGGTTATTGCCCAGTTCCAGCTGCAGGCTGTGCAGTCCCATCTCCCAGTTGCTCCCTCAGCTGCTGCTGTTTGCACGTTCTGGGCCTGAGGCTGCAGCGGTGTCCTTGGTCCTGGGGCTGGCCAAGGATTGTTCTGAGTGCCTGAGCTGTGAGGAGAACCTGCTGGCACTGTGTGTGGAGTGCAGAGTTACACACCAGTGCAGTGCAGAGCCTGGGAAACAGAAAAGCTGAAAGCGAGGGCATCAGAGTCACGGGCTGTGTGCAGTGACTGTGTGCCCTGCTGTGTCCCAGGCCAGGTACAAGCAGAGCCTGGACCCCACGGTGGACGAGGTGAAGAAGCTGTGCACGTCGCTGCGCCGCAACGCCAAGGAGGAGCGCGTGCTGTTCCACTACAACGGGCACGGCGTGCCCCGGCCCACGGTCAACGGCGAGATCTGGGTCTTCAACAAGGTGGGTCTGGGCTCGGCTCCTCCCCTCGGGAGGAGCTCAGCTGCCCTCCAGTCCTGCACTCCCTGACTGCTTTGGGCTGCAGGCAGCCCAGAGCCCACCCAGTGCCCGCCCTGCCACGGCAGGGACACCTCCCACTGCCCCAGGCTGCTCCAGCCCCAGTGTCCAGCCTGGCCTGGGGCACTGCCAGGGATCCAGGGGCAGCCCCAGCTGCTCTGGGCACCTGTGCCAGGGCCTGCCACCCTCACTTGCAGTGATAACAACACTGCTTCTTCCTGAAGAAGCCCATTCTTTATGGACATAGCTCATATTTATAGGAAATTTTAGAAGGTACCGTGTTAATTGGTTAGCAATATAGTGAAATTCAGTTTATAGGTTGGTAAGGGATATTGTATATGTCTGTCAAATTTTCTCTTTCTGAATATGTTTACATATTTTCTTCACTGATTCTTATGAGATAGATTTCTTGTTTTTGCAGGTGTGAACAGTTCTGTTACCAGAGCAGATTATTCTTCATTCTTATGATTCTTTCACATGGGAACTTACAAGTTAGTTGTTAGCTTAGCAGGGCCTAAACCATATTTTATAAGGCTTTTCTTTTATAATATCTCTACCTGTGTGCAACACCCACTGGGAGGAGTTTCTTCCCAATATGTACCCTGAGTTTCCCCTCTCAGTCTGAGCCCTTTGTCCCATCACTTTTCCAGGTTTAGGATGTGTTCACAGGTGTTTATTTCCCTGTTTGCCTTCTTTGTATTCTTGAGGCTGAGTGGCCTCACAGGCTGTCCCTGCCCTGTGGGGCTCGAGGGGCTTCTCTCCAGTGCACTGAAGCAGTAAATTATTGGCAAAGAGATGGAAACTCGGAATTGTTCCTGCTCTGGCTCACTGTCCAGTGTGGACATAGCGAGAGAGCATCAAGACAGTCCCTGGGAACTGGTTAATTTGGCATTTTCTGGCCTTTTGCCCCATGTTGAGGCTGCAGTAACATTTTTCACGTATTTATTGTGAGTGCTGTTGCATCAGTAAGGAGTAATGTTCTAGTTTAGCTGCTGCTTCCTGAGCAAATCTCAACGTGGCTTCAAAAGGAGAAAAATCAACATGGCCCAACTTCAGCCATGTTTATTCTGACATTTTGAGGAGCTTCTCTGGGAATTTTAAATATCTCTGAGTTGTTCTCTAAACAATTGAGGATGAAATCTGCTCACAAGCAGTTTCCAGTTGAGCTGCTGTTGTGGGAAGGGGCACAGAGGGATGGTGGGAGCAGTGTTGGAGCAGGGACTTCTCCTCCATGCCCAAGCCAGGGAACAAACTGTATGTCGAGCCCAGCGTGGCAGCAGCACCAAAGCATCACCCTTTCACTGTGCTTTAACACCCCTTCTTGCTTCCAACTGCCTCATTTACATATCATTAGCAAATTTGATGGTTTATGTGACCCCCACAGTAGAGCTGGAACATAAAATTCTTCTGCTTGGAAATACCACAGTATTAATCAGAGCTATAATCCGATCTCAGCTGGAGCAGGAGGCATTGGAAATAAAAAGGTAAAACAATGCCTGCCCATAAAATGTCCTTGATGAGATGTGTCAGAGCAGGTTTTTTATGTGGAACTTCCTGGGGTTGCAATGTGCTTCACGTGAGTGGTGACCTTAAGAAAGGCTGAGCTGAGGACAGGCTGTTCATTCCACCCTGCAGTCATCTGCAGAGCTCCAGCTCCCTACAACTTTGGCTTTTATCAACAGTTTTCCCTATTAATTTTAATGAAACAACCCAAACTGTTCTATATGGGCAGATCTGGGTTTGGAAATGCCTTACCCCTCCCTGCCTTACGTAACACATGGTTTATGGTAGCTCCTGTCTTTATCGACGCTGATACGTGTCCTTGAAAATTTGATTTTTGTAAAAAGTTTACTGCTTTTATTACAGCTATTTTAAGTCTCTTGAATTTAAATGAGAGTTACGATCCCATCCATCATCCTGCTGATGTTAATAGGAACATCACAGCTTTTCCTGAGGATTTTGGGCTGAGCTCAGGGTTGGAGGAACACCAGGTTGCTCTCTGCCTGCAGCTGAAAAGGATCCTGCTGGCAGCCACTGGGTGTTTGGTGGTGACTCTTTGCAGGCAGGAATCTGTGGTTTATATTTTCAGCTCACTTGGTTCAGGATTGGCTCCTCAGAGCTGGTTTTAAATGGCTGATTTTTATCCTCTTGCCTCCAGTTATTTGGGGGCGTTCGTTAAGATGGAAGACAAGGAACAAGATCCTTCTTATTTACAGAAAGGGAACTGTGGGCACTTCACTCTGTTGAAGGCAGCTTTGTTGGTTTTAATTTTAATGGATAATTTGGAAAGTTGCACAGAAGCTAAAGCTGTAATAAAATTATGAAGCATCTCGTTAGGCTCAGGCGGGGTAGTGCTGATGGGCTGCAGGGGCTTAATTATCCATCCTGATTTATTGATGGGGTTTTCAGTTTAAGATGTTTGATGTTAAATTAAAGACAGCTGGTTTGCATCCTTTATCAGTGTTGCAGAAATTTGGGATAAAATTGGACTATTAAATGCTGTTTGGAGTTGTTAGCACATATCAGAGCTCTAAATATCTGATACTGAAAACTCTTGGCAAAGTTTTGGGCTCTTTTTTTTTTTTTAAGAGTTGGGTGTTTCAAATAACGCCACAATAAAATCTGCTTGTCACTTGTGCTGACTTGGGTCCACATCCTCATTATTGGTAGATACTGACTGAGATTTGTATTCATTAATATGTTCAATCTAGGTTTTATTTTGGGCTTTCAGAGTTGGGTTGTGTGGGTGGATTTTATTACCTCACCCAGTTCAGGTCCTGTTGCTTCCCGTGGTGCTTTTCCCCTGCAGAACTACACCCAGTACATCCCCCTGTCCATCTACGACCTGCAGACCTGGATGGGGAGCCCTTCCATCTTCGTCTACGACTGCTCCAACGCCGGCCTGATTGTCAAATCCTTCAAGCAATTTGCACTACAGAGAGAGCAGGAGCTGGAGGTGAGAGCTCAGGCTGCAGGGGTTTGCTGAACACAAAGGAAGTTTAAGCTTGCTTTGCTGTATACACTGAAAAATGTGTTTAAAACTGTGTTGGAAGGCAAATTAGTTTGCAAATAACTTCGCCACTCTGATCTTTCTGGTTCAGTTTGCTATCCCATTAAACTTGGAATGATTTTTAATACAAGCAGTAATTAAATGTTAATGTTAATAGAATCAATTTGGGCCCTAATGGTCTTTTCTGCTGAGATGAATGCTGAGGTGAACAAGACATCATTATTTTGGTTGTAAAACTCTGGTATCTGGGGCTGTATTTCGATGCAGTTGTGGTTTTGTGCTGTGGAAGTGAATACAAAATGGGAAACAACAAAAACCTGCTCCACACAGGGATTGTCCTGGTGCTTCCAGTTCTGCAGAGTGTGGAATGTGTTCCCAATGAAAAGCTGCCTTTGGTTGCAAATGGAATTAGTAATAAATCTATTGAAGCAAATCTGAAATGCCAAGTGGAAGGGAAGGAGTTGGAATGTTCTGTGCAGCCTCTCCCCCTGCTGCCTGTGGTTCACTTCTTACACTTCTAGGACACTGGATTAGAAACCCCAAAACTTCAAGGAAGGAATATTAATTAATCAGGCAAGTGAGTGTCACAAATACAACCTCCAAACAGATGTTAAGTGTCCCTGCCTGTCAGTCCTCTCCTTCAGAATTCCAGTTTTTGGAGATGCTTTAGTGGGGGCTCTTTGGCAGGTGGAAATTCTGTTGTACTGAGGAAGACAGCCTGATAGCCTGGCACATGCAGATCATTTCATTGTTCCTTCTCTTCCATAAAATAATTCCATATTTTGTAACAATAAGGAACTTCCCATAGGCTGTGGATTGGGAAGAACATGAAACTGCCAGACAGGGATCAGTGGGATTGGTATGGATGCCTTTTGAAGCCAGAGAAAGGTGGTCTGAATATCCTTTCCCAAGTTTCCCTGTCAGCCTGGGACTTCCACTGGGCTATTTCTGGGGCCTCTCTCCTTTGTTTATACAATGCTGTCTTCAGCATTTTGGTTTTGGTTTCTCATTCTGTTCCCAAGCAGGTTGAACAGGTCTGACTTCACCTTCCCTTTCCCTGCTTTCTTCACCAATTTCCTTTTCCCCTTGGCTCCTGCTGAGCTCCAGAAGGACTTGGAGGCTGCTGGGGGAGGGAGCAGCCCCAGGGGACAGAGGCAGAACCACTGCTCAGGTGGAGCTGGTGCAGGAAAAGCTCTGCAGGGCCAGCCCAGGGAGGAGGATGAGCACAAGTGATAAAGTCTTTATTTCAACAAACATTACATTCCAGCTTCTCTGGGATTTTTCATCTCGTGGGGTGTGTGAGGTTACCTGGGACAGCTGCTTTAGTACTGCTGCTCTTGCTGCACAGGGTAACACCACCAGTTAATGTGGTTATGAAAATACTTCCAGGGTTATGTGTCAGCTTTTCATTCTGTCCTCAGATGTCATTAACTCCTGGTGCCTGCCTGAGGTTCCTGCTCGTGGGGAATAGAAAGCAGAGCCTTGCTAACAGAGAGGGAGCAGAGTGCTCACAGCACCATGAGAGTGTGGAGGGGAATTCATTTGGAAAATTATAAATTATCCAATTGTTCAAATTCATGAAAAGTGAAGCAAAGCTGCAACTGGTGCTCCAGAGGGGCTGCCAGAGTGATCAGGATAATTGTTCCCCATTTCCCTGCAAGGAGATCAGAGGAGTTTGCTCTTCCCTTAATCTGCCAGAGGGATTCTCACCTTCTCATTCCATATCTTGCCCTAATGAAAAAGATGCAAAATGTTGGAAAGAAACTTTGGTGACTGAAGTTTACTTTGTTTACCTGGTTCGGAAAGGTGCTGGGAAGATTATTTATGTTTTCACTCCCTGAATTATTAGTCTCAAAGATCATATTCTTAGTCCAAATCTTCAGCAGGAGAATCCCTGGAATTATTAGTCTCAAAGATCATATTCTTAGTCAAAATCTTCAGTAGGAGAATCCCTGTGCTTTTGGAAAATGGGAATGTTGGTCCATAGGACATTTTTGCTTCATGGACTGAGGTTTGGTCCAGAGGGTATTTCTAGACTGGGTCTGGACTTAGCAGTTGAGTGCTGTTAATTAGATAGGAGTTAAAGCTGTGGCTGGTGCTGCCACAATCACCAGGAGCTCCAGAGAACACTGGCAGCTCTCCCTGGGTTATTTCCTGACCTTCCCTGACTCCCCCCCTGGGGAATTGCCTTGTTCTCTGCAGGTGGCTGCCATTAACCCCAACCACCCCCTGGCCCAGATGCCTCTGCCCCCCTCCATGAAGAACTGCATCCAGCTGGCAGCCTGTGAGGCCAACGAGCTGCTGCCCATGATCCCAGACCTGCCTGCTGACCTGTTCACCTCCTGCCTCACCACCCCCATCAAGATCGCTCTGCGCTGGTGAGTGAGGCCCCCCTGCCCCCTGTCCCCTGTCCCCTGCGTGGGGCACAGCAGGGCTTTGGAAGCCCAAGTGCTGCACCTGACCCAGAGCTCCCCTGCAATGCTGACTGGCAGGGTTTGAGCTGGGCACTGGGCACAGCCCCTTATCAATGACAGCTAGAAAGGTGAAAATATTGTTGTCTTCTACTTACTGCGTTTTAGTTTCCAGCTCAATATCTAGGTTTGCTCAGATTAGGGGATTTGCTGATCTGGGAATTGAATATCTGCTTCCTCAGAGAGCAGGAATGGAGCATAGTGCAATACAACTTTCTGTGAACTGTCCTTTGCACAAATCACATTCCAAATATTGTGGTTGCTCTAAATAATGCAGTAGCTTTAAACAGTGCTGGAGTGAGAGGAAGGGAGTGATAAACCAGGGAAAGATGTTCTGGAATGACAGCCCAAGTTAATTAGGCAGCAAGTTAGCAAAGGCTGCTCCAGAGAGCAGGAGCTTTCCAAGAGCAGTGTTTTACCCAACACCAGGGTCTGGAGCCCCAGAGCTCAGAGGCTCCATTCCCAGAGGCTCTTCCAGCTGCTCCTCTCAAGTTTGTGCCTGGTCCAGAATGGAAAAACTTCAGGGCATTTGCTGGACAGGGTTTGAACAGGCAGAAGCCCACAGACACTGCAGGTGGTGGTGAGGAATTGTCACCACAGCTCCTGTGTGTGTTACTCACTGCCCTTTGGGGATATTTGTAATAAATTACAATTCTTTAAACTCTTTCTGTTTCACATTAGCAGCAAACTGAGCGAGTTCCTGTGGCCAGGCTCTGGTTTGGGTGTGTGAAGTTCTGTAGGAGAGATTTTTTTGGTGGGTTTCATTTGTTAGATAAGATAAGAAAGGTTTTTTTCGGATTCTGTGATCTGTTCAGGAATTTCCTGTTCCTCATCTCCATGGGAACGTGGCTGAGGGGGTGAGCAGGGCAGGTTCTCCACAGGCTACACCTGCACGAGCATGGGAGGGATTCTCTGAGCTGTGTCTCAGGGTGTTTGACAGGAAAGGTGTTTGTAAAACTGCTCAGGGGAAGGGTTCAAACACCTCAGCCTCAGCTGGCTGGTGCTGGAAGGTGCCATGGGAACTCCTGGGTAGTGGAGAATTTCCTCCCACTTCCAATGCAATGATTGTGTGGTGTTCAGTGCACTCTCAGGAATTTCGTTCTCTGATGAGGGTTGTGCTCCTGTTGTGTTCCCAGTTGATTGGCATTGTTGCAGGTGTGGTTTTATCCATGCAATCCTGTAAATAATAAGTGCTGCTGTGGATCATTGGTTTTTACTGATGTTAAACACAACAAGTGCAAAACCAGACTCTCTGCTGCATTCAGGGAGTTTTATTCAAGCTGTGTTGATGTCCTAAAGCTATTAACCAAAAATAAACACAGAGACCTTTGCCATTAAAATTTCCCTTTTCCTTCATCTCAGCCCTTTTCCCAAAGCTGACCCAGAACCCTGTGGAACTGCTTTTGAAATACAACATTTGTGCAGTTCCAGACTGGCACTCTAATGAGGTTTCATCTATGGAATTTATGGGCAAATGAAAGTTTGCATAAACGTTTCTCCATCCCATTTTGTTCTCTGTAGCGAAGTCACCGAAGGACAAAATCCCTCATCAGCTGGGGCTGCAGCTGCAGCCACTCCTGTCGAATTTCAGGGGAAGTGAAATTGGTGCTGGGAAGAGAAGCCCAGGTCAGCCAAGCCCTTGGGACGTGGGGCATGGAACTCTGGTGGCAGGCTGCAATTCCAGGGCCCTGCAGTGTGACTTGGCTGCGTGGATGCTGATTGTCCTTGTGTGCAGTGACTGCTGTGAGCTGACGTGCTCCAGACACATCCTGTAACTATATAAAGCTCCGGGTGAGGCCAGTTGGGAGCTAAGCTGCAGGGATTGTTAATCCTGACGGATGGGGGCAGGCAGGGATGTTGAGGAACCGGCAGCACTCGGGCTGTTTGCAGCCCTGCCTTACGCAGATGCCCGAAGCACAGGCAGCTCCCTTGGACGCTGTGCTCAGGGCTGACTCATGTGCCTGCCCTGCCATCACTCCTGGAAGGTGCAAACGAGCTGCAGGCACACACTGAGCTGCCTTCAGGGCCTTGTGGCTTGGAGCTGAGAAGTCCTGTCCATAAAGAGGGGTTGGGAGCCTGAAAAGGGCTGCAAAGCCCCGGAACAGAACGCTGGGGGGCTGCTCAGACAGGAGCTTGGGATGTGCAGTTTGTCCTCCAGAAGGCACAGCCAGCATGGGAAGGGATCAGGAAAGGACTGTGCCAGGCACAGCTGTGCCTGCTGATGTTCTCTTTGAAGTGTTTTGTGGAGTTTTCCCAAATGTATTTATTTTGCATTTCTCCATGAGATTTTGGGGTTAACTGAGCCAATCCTCTGTCCCACATTGGTTAGGCAAACTGCACTGAGTTTCAAACTATTCCCGTGGTACTGAGCACCATTTCCTGCGTTTCTGGTTTGGGCTGGGAGGGACCTGGAAGCCCATCCAGTGCCACCCCCTGCCATGGGCAGGGACACCTTCCACTGTCCCAGGTTGCTCCAGGTCCTGTCCAGCCTTTTGAGGTCTTCCCTTTATCTTCTCTAATCTGGGCATTTTAGCACCTTCCACTATCCCAGGTTGCTCCAAGCTCCACCCAAGCTGGCCTGGGACACTTCCAGGGACACCCTTCTTCAGAGGCAGCAGATGTCACCCTGCAGAGCTGTGCTGCTCTCGTGGTCCTTCCAGGCACCATGAGAAGGGTTAAACTCTCCAGCCTCATCCCAGGGACCTGGCACTGCCAGGCTGAGTCTGCCTGGGGCTGTTTAGGAGGGAATTTCCCTGCGTGGCTCTGTAATGCACTGTTGTAAGAGTTTTATATTTCAGCAGATTGCACAGGGATCCCAGTGCAGGTTCCTGGGTTCTTTATGGCTTCTCTTTCTGCTGGATGATGCACACGTCAGGAGGGCACCCTGGGGACCATGAGCTTTCCAGAGCCTGTCCCAGTCCTGGCTCCAGGGGATGCCCTTCAGGCAGGGGATGCCACAGGAAAGCTGGAGTGGTCCTCAAGATCTGAGGAATGAGCTCTGCATGTCTTTGATAAGTAATTGCTCTCCCCTTTATCTGGGGAGAACCCCTTTGGACATGGATAATGTGGCTCTGGTGAGGAGAGGTGTGGGACACGGGATCGGGCAGCCGAGCCCTTGGTGTCCCCAGAACTCTGTGCAGTGCCAGGGCAAAAGCCAGCTGAGATTCCACTGCGGGGTGCATTCCTCCCTGAACAGCAGCCAGTGGATTCCTGAGGGACGGGGGCAGTGGCTGGGAATGTGGAGCTGTCAGAGGAAGGCATTCCAAGTTGGATTTGCTGGGTTTCCATCCCGGAGCTCGTTCCCACCGCTGCCCCCTGCTCCCGGGAGGGTTGGAGGAGGGAGGCAGCGTCCCCCCTGCCCACACACTCCTGGTTTAGCAGCTTTGGGGATTTTCCAGGCACTGCTGACAGGGCTCCAGGGCTGCTGTTCCTGGAGTAGTGGGATTTGTAAGGCTGAGGAAATGGAGTCAGCAGTTTTTTTAATTAAACAACAGAGGTGTCTGAACCTGACGCATTCCTCCCGTCCCCTCCCTTCTGCCTTCCCTGCCTGCAGTGCCAGATCTCCCAGGGAAGCCTGGCCAAGGCTGATCATTATTCCAGCAGCACAACCCTCCCTGCTCTGCCTGCTGCTCCCGAGGGGCTGTGCTGGATGCTGGGAGCCCTTTCCCCCGCCGTGTGTTGGAACACTTGTCACCCTGACAGTTACAACGGGCCAGGTTTGACACCCGCCGATGGAAACGGCCCCAGAATCACGAGGGTGACAAATGCTGAGGGCCTGGCTTGGCTCTGATCGTGCCCTGCTGAAGTTCCCTACCCAAACACCATTTTAGAAGCAGAAACAGTGCAATAAAGAGCCCTCCTTCTGCATCCTCTCCGCAGAGCCTCGTCATTAAACACTCAATTAGTGTGTTCTATTTTACTGTCTCTCCCCAGGTTCTGCATGCAGAAGAGTGTCAGGCTGGTGCCAGGAGTCACGCTGGATTTAATAGAGAAGTAAGTCACATTTTATACGTGTTGGCATGTCCTGAAAGGGGTTAGGAGAACAGAAGTCTGCATGTAGGAAGAGTAAATTCTTAACAGGAGAGCGTTCCCAGGGTTCCCTGGTGTTTAGTGGGGTGCTGCAAGGTGTGGGGAAGGGCAGCTGCCAATGGCACCTTGGCAGGAATGGGGTGAGATCACATCAGCTCCAATTTCCTGTGCCATTTTTGCATGTTTTCAATCAGCTGAGGTTCAAAAAGCCTCTCAGTGCTGCCAGCCCTTCCACACAGGTGTGTTGGGCTAGCCAGGTTCATCAGCAGTGTTAAGGTTTTTAATTGTGCTAATTTTATATGGGAAAAATTGATTATCTCCTCTCAGCTGGGGAGAGTGAGTGATAATTTGTATAAAGCTGTATTTCAGAGATACTCATTGGACCAAAATAAAAATACACTTTACAACTGACAGAGCAGAGACAAACCCTGTCTCTCAGAGGAGGTGTCAGAGTGGTTTTCAGGGAAAGGATTCACCACTGGCTGTTGCTTCCTCTGAAAGCTCTGGGGAAAATGGGCTGGGCTTTGGGTTTCTTGTGGCCTCGAGGAGATGGGAAGCAGGAAGGAAACCTTCCTGGGGCTGAGCTCACTGTGCCTGAGTGCCAGAGGTGTGCACAGGTTTGGGGATGAGGAGGACACTCAGGCCTCCACTGCATCAGCAATGGCTGTGCTGTGTTAATTAATGAACAATTGCTACAAGAGTGTCTCTGATCAAAGACGTGGTGAGGTCGCTGAAGGTCTGAGCCAGGCAGCTCTGACTCAGCCTCACAGAGCACTTGGATGTTAAATCCTCTTTGAATAAAGGTTTCCTGGCAGAAAGAGGTTTTGGTTCAGGCTCTTGGTGTGTGCTGTGCCACAGCACACGTGTGTGTGTGTGTGTGTTACAGGCTCCTGCAGGGGAAGGGTGCCAGCAGCAGCTTCCTGTGGATATCAACTATTTAAACCTCATCATCTTCATCTGCTCCTTACACCAGTCATAGAAAACACAGATTTTTATTGCAGTCTCAAGACAGACCTGGAATAATTCCTGGATTGCCTATGTGTATATTGTAATTTATAATTCAGTTGTCTTTAAAATTGGGGAAGGAGTTTATATTGCAATTAAGCTGCAGACTTTGAGGCTAAATGAAGCTGTACCTTCTCCAAAGGGCTTCAATTTCCAATTATCCAGGCTCAGCCCATGTCCTGATGAGGGAACGTGTGGTGGATCCTGATGTGCATTTACATCACAGATCTTCTGAGATGAAGCCAAAACAATCCCTTAGCTTAGAAATAAAGATCTTTGCTGGAGCCAGACAGCAAAAGATAAAGGAATTTTGGTGGAGTGTTGGGAATTTGGGAACTTCTGGCTGCCACCTCATGAGACCTTTTGTTGGCAGCATCTCTGTCCATGTTCCTCCTGCCTTGGGGGGACTTTTCTGTTTGATCCCAAGACTTCAGATCATCTGTGCTGGAGGTGTGGCTGCTGAGTGACATGAACTGGGCTTTGTTCTGCTTTTCAAAAAGTTTGGAAGAAAACCTAAGGAATGGTTTATGGGAATAAACCCATGGTAATGGCAATCCAAAACCGGGTGCCAGGAATTGGGGCTGTGCAAGGATAATTTCATCTCTGTTGCTGCATTGGGCTCCCTCTGCCAAAATCCCACTCTCAGGGGACCAGGGGTGGTATATGGCATTCCTGGGATTTTCAGCTTGGGTCCATGGTGCAGAAGGAGGGAATTCTGGACAAAAATCCCCCGAGAAGGGGAAAACAAGAAAAGCCTTGAGAGCTGTTCCTGCTTCTGGTGGGGCTGCTTAGAAGAGAGCGTGTGGCAGTCTGAGGAAATGGCTGTGTCTGGGCCCCCAGTGTCACTGTCACTGTCCCTGCAGAGGAGCTGGGTCCCTCTGGCCCCTGGTGACAGGGCTGGTGACCCAGGGCCCCTCTGAATGTCACCACATGGGGGAAGGTCCTGCTGTGGCTGGTCCGGAGCAGAGCCCGCTCCAGGCTGCTGTGCACCAGCACCACATCCATAAAAGTCACCAGAAATAACAGATGTGGGACTAAAATGAATGTTTGTTTCCACTTGAAGCATTATTGAATGTCAGGGGCTGGAAACTGCTCATGTTTTAATGTCTGTTTATTATTTATAGTGGAAGATGATAATTCATGGTTTGCCTTTGCACCTGGGTTTGGCAGCTTTCAGCCCCTTGATTTTTCTCATGGAAAACTCAGTGGAAGGTGTCAGAGGTGATTTCTGTGTCTCTGTGGGTGCTGCTGTGCCTCAGAGGGCACTGCTGGGGCCACGGGAGCGCCGGGCTGTGGCGGGCAGGAGCTGCCCTGCTGCACCCACTGAGCTTTGCTGTGCTGGAGTGGCTCCCAGGAGTGCAGGCACAGGCTGTTGGGAATGCAGAGGGAGGATGCTGCTCCTGGGGCTGGTTTTCATGGCAACGCTGCACTCTGCAGGCTCTGCAGGCTCTGCAGGCTCTG
The DNA here is from genome assembly GCA_013398275.1 of Promerops cafer. NCBI lineage: Eukaryota > Metazoa > Chordata > Aves > Passeriformes > Nectariniidae > Promerops > Promerops cafer. The sequence continues at coordinate 34,280 of VZSE01000584.1, read as the reverse complement.
CAGGCTCTGCAGGCTCTGCAGGCTCTCCAGGCTCTCCAGGCTCTGCAGGCTCTGCAGGCTCTGCAGGCTCTGCAGGCTCTGCAGGCTCTGCAGGCTCTCCAGGCTCTGCAGGCTCTGCAGGCTCTGCAGGCTCTGCAGGCTCTGCAGGCTCTGCAGGCTCTCCAGGCTCTGCAGGCTCTCCAGGCTCTGCAGGCTCTGCAGGCTCTGCAGGCTCTCCAGGCTCTCCAGGCTCTCCAGGCTCTCCAGGCTCTGCAGGCTCTGCAGCTCCAGCCGAGCGCTCCGGGCCGTCGTCCTCCTCAGAGCTGGCCAAGGTTTCCCAGCCCAGCGTGAGCCCAGCCTGGCTCAGCCCTGGGGTTTGGTGCTGGGCACATCTCTGAGCACTAGAGCTGTGTGGGTCCTGTGGGAGCAGCTCTTGCCAGGCCAGGAGCTTTCACACAGAACCTTTGAGGCTGGAAGAGAGCTCCAAGATCACCGAGCCCAAGCTGTGCCCCGTCCTGGCCTTGTCCCCAGAGCACTGGGTGCCACGTCCAGGCCACCTCCAGGGTGTCCAAACCTCCCCGGGCAGCCCCTGCCAAGGCCTGACCCCCTTTCCATGGGGAAGCTCCTCCTGGTGACTAAAACCTGCTGTGAAAGTTGCCATCCCGGTGTAAGCCGAGTGTCTGGCGTGCTGGGGAGGCTCAGCAAGGATCCCCTTGTTCCCAGGGAAGCCCCTGTGGCTTGGGGAGCTGTGCTCTGCTGCAGAGGGTGTTCTGCAATGCAAATATTGACAGGGAATCCTCAGCAGAGCTTCTGTGGCCTCGTGTTCCCTGCGCTCGCTCCGGGGGATCCATTAGCAAACACTGCTTCAGAGATGTGAATCCTTCCTCTGATACCAAGACAGACAGGAATTTTTCATAAGATGTTAATTTCTAGCTGGTTTAGAACTGTATTTATACACAGGAATGGTGCTGCTGCATGTGTCAGAGGAGTGAGTGGCCATAGAAAGGCTTCCTGTGTTGGTCCTGATACTTCTGATATTTAAAACCTTGTCACAGAAAAGCAATTAGGTTAAATTAGGATTAAATCCACAGGCTGTCTTAGCAGGTTGCTGCATGTTTCTGAAACTTCCTCATCCTGTTGCTGATACTTTCTCTCGAGGAGAAAGGCAAAATAACAGGGGTCTTATTAAGGGTTTTATTTGCCCCACGTGTAGGATTCCTGGGAGGCTGAATGACAGGAGAACTCCCCTGGGAGAGCTGAACTGGATCTTCACAGCCATCACAGACACCATTGCCTGGAACGTCCTGCCCAGAGGTGAGGCTGGGGCAGGGGAGGGGGGTGAGGAGTCAGACCCACGAGCCACTGAAATGAGGAGAAAATTAAACCCTGAAACTGGAAGAACAGATCAGGATGGAGCTGAAAGCTCCTTTGTTTTTTATTTGTTCTTTTTACCAGAGTGTTGCAGAGACCTGATCATTAGAACCCAGAAAGGGTTTTTCTGTGCTAACACAATTGTCATAGCTTGAATAATTCTCTTTCTTACTGTATTTGCACAGAGCAATCTGTTTTCTTCCAGCTTGGTTAGTAGCATGAGTAAAGGCTCTTTTTCCCCCTCTTTGCTGGAAAGGCAGTTTTGTCTCCCATGAGTAACTTCATCCCTCAGTTCTCTGCCCCTGTTGTGCTCTGAATTGGTACTTCTGGAGCACGAGCAGCCAAATTTGTAAACAGTTCTCCAAGCCCTGATGCTCACACGGCATCAATTCTTCTCTGCCCTGTAGAAGAGAGCACATTTGCTATCTTTTAGGATTCATTTTGGCTTCTCATAAGCACATCACACTGCCAGTTAACAGATGGATGGTTCTTGATTAAACAGTACACAGAGGTCCTGTTCTCCCTCAGTAATTTTCCAAAAACTTAGTCAGGATGAGCTGAAATGAAACACCAAAAGGGGCACTGGAGCCAGAAAAGGCAAAAAAGAAGCCAAGGTGGAAAATGTTTAATTGTGTTCATGTAGAGTGGAGTAGCCATGGTGCTGGGGGAGCTCTGAAGGCAGAATTTCCCTTTTGTGGCTGCCATCACGTCCCTGCAGAACTGCTGGAGATCCCTTGGTGCTGGATCACAATGTTGACGTGGTTTTCTGTCCTGAGCCCTTTTTGCCCGTGGCACGAGGCGTGTAGTGACTCCTGCAATCTCTTGGCAGATCTTTTCCAGAAGCTCTTCCGGCAGGACCTGCTGGTGGCCAGTTTGTTCCGGAACTTTCTGCTGGCAGAGAGGATCATGAGGTCCTACAACTGCACCCCCGTGAGCAGCCCCCGGCTGCCCCCCACCTACATGCACGCCATGTGGTGAGTGCAGGGCTGCGCGGGGTCACCCGGGCCTTGGGAGCTCCATGGCTCCTCCACTGCTTGCCCTGGATCCCTGCAGGTGTCCCCAGGGGCTTGGAGCCGCTCTGGGCTGGTGGCAGGGGGTGGTGACACTTTAGGGTCCCCTCCAACCCAAACGATTCCACGTGGATCTCTGCAGTGCTTCCCTGGTTCAGCCAGTGGATCAGCAATGGAACAGCTTGTGGCAGCCTAATACCCATCTCCAAAGCTGCTTCTGCTCTGGGCATCCATAATTATCCTGTAATTCTGTGGTGCAGAAGCTTCAGTCCAGCCCTGGCATCTTTCACTCCAAATACCAAAGAAATGGGTCATCTGCTGCCTTTGTTTTCCCAGGGCAAAGCTGGTCCCCGGGGCCTGTGTGGGGTGGGAAGAGCCAGGGCCTGAGGGAAAGATCCTTAACTTGTGTTGCTGAAGTAGGAGAAATTCCTGCTGGAGAGTTCCTCTACTTTTACTGTGGCTTTTAAGATGATTAATGGAAATGGAGGTGGCACAGTTATCAAAAAGCTCTTAAATGTAGTTCTGCCTATCAAACCAATGTCCCACGAACAATTATAGTAAAAATAATAATAACAGTTGTAACAAAAATTCTGGCTTTTATTTTCTTGCTCACTCTGATTAATAGAGCAGCACCAAACTGGGCCAAGTGCAGAGGGGGGCAGTGACCCTGAGGGGGCTCCTGGGGGACAGAACAGAGCCTTGCTAAAGGCTGAGGGAGTGACAGGTAAAGGCAGCTGAGGGGGCTCAGCCTGCCTGCCTTCCCAGAAGCCTTTTCATAGGTTTCCTCCATAAAAAAGTGGAGGAAGGTGAGCCCAGAGGGTGATGATGAATGAGGGTAGCACTGACAGCAGCACTGAGGAGCTCAGATTCTCAGAGCAGCCTGGGACAGAGGGAGGTGTCCCTGCCCGTGGCAGGGGTGGCACGAGCTGAGCTTTAGGTCCCTTCCAGCCCAAACACTCCACGATTCCATGGCGTGGTTTCTGCAGGGAATGGAGCCAGGCTGGCAGCAGCGAGCCCCAGGAGCCTTTGCAGGTGCAGGCAAACACTGAGGAGGCATTTTGTGCTCCCACAGAGCTGCTTTAATTATTGAAAACCCTGGAGGAGGCTGGGGAGCCTTTGGCTGGACAGCTGAACGTTCTGAGTGCTGGGACGTGGCAGACAATGACCCTGAGTGCTTTGGATCAGCAGCTTCTGAGGAAAGCTTTTTGTGAATGGGATGAGCTGTTGGGCCAGTGTCACCCGGGGCTGGGACACTTGTGAGGGCAGAGCAGGAGAAGCCACCCGTGGTGACTCTGAGCTGCTGCTGGACGTGGCAGAGCTCCAGCCATCAGCTGCAGTTTGCAAGTGCAGGAGGGTAGGACACCGTGTTGCAGGAGTTTCAAAATTAAACCAGTAAATTTCTGGAGTTATTTATAGCTTGCTTTTTTTTGCCAGCATATTAAAAATCTATATTTTCTGTTCCTTATAGGGACATAATTCATTCTTATTGCCAGCCTATTAAAAGCCTGTGTTTCTGGTTTCCTATGGGAATAGGACTGGACTTGGAGTTGGTGTTGCCATCCGTGGGTTGAGCCACAGGAATGAAACTGGGAACTCCTGGATCCCATTTTTCATCTCTCTCAGACTCACATGGCAGCACAGTGGGGTCTAGAACCACATGTTCTTTGCTCATATAGTGGTTCTGGAGCAGAGTGGTGCTGGAAATTCCTTTGGGAAGCTGCAGGATGGTGCAGGAGACACCTTTGTGAAGCCCCTCAGAGCACAGCACCATTGCTGCTGCTTTTTAGGATTCCCTAAGAAATTCCCTTAGAACAGGCACACAAAGAGCTCTTTTCCACGTGAATCCTAAACACTGGTGAGGAAGAAAACAAGGGAGCAGGGAATTGACACATTTTATTCAGTGCCCTCCAAAAAAGGTGCAGTTTGCAGCAAATCCAGCAAAGGGGAAAATTCCACTTTTGTCCGAGGTGGCTCAGTGTGTTATTAGGAACTTCTGGTAAGGACAGATTTAGAAACTAATTTAGGGCTCGTTTAAATATTTTCTAAAAATAATTATTTGCCTATCACCTTTCACTCAGGAATTTCTAATGGGCCCCTGATCTGAAAGCTGCAGACCCATTTTGCAGTTTGGATGAGCTGGGTGATGAGATGAGGGCAGGGGAGTTGGCCACAGGGTGCTGGAAAGGATGAAACTCCAGCCAGGGATTTGTGGGGCTGCTGGGCAACCAAGGGCTGTGGCTCTGGCTGATCCAGCAGAGTTTCCTGATGGGTGTTTCATCCAGACTTTTCCCAGATTTTTGATCCCCAGGCATTGTTTTGGGAGCAGGTCTGGCTGCTGTGACAACATCTGCACGTGGTGGGAGCAGCACTGCAAACAGTCCCTTACCCTTGAGCATCACTTTTTACCTCCTGAATGATTCCCACTGCCCCTTCTGGGCACAAAATCACCCTGTGCTCTCTGTGTGCTTTGCTTACCCCCATCTCTGCCTGTGGAGAGTTCCCCAAGGCACACTGGGGTGGCTCCTGAGCTGGGGATCTGGCACAGGTGCTGAGGCTGCTCTGCCTTTTTTAAAAGTTAACCTTTCAAGTTGGTGGCCTGGCCAATTCATTTGGGAGATCACAGTATCCTTTTTTGCTGGAACTTGAGGAAAAGTGAGAATTTCCATTTTCTGAGGGGGTATTTGACCCAGGAGCTGTCAGTCTCCTCCCTTCACCAAGAAGGGCAGTGTGTTTTGGAGTCAGGAGAGCTGGTCTCTGTGGCCGTGCCCTCTTGGACAGAATCTGACCTGTTACTTCTGTTTTTCCTGCTTTTATTGTCTTGCTGAGTTTTGCCTGTCAGCCCCTTCCCCAGGGCAGGGGCTGCCTGTGTTTGTGTGGTGCCTCTCACTGCAGGGTCTTGGCTGCTGCAGGCAGTGCTCTAATGCAGGATTAATATTAGCATTAATATTAATATCCATTGATTGGCTGTGCTGTTCAGCTGCGAGTGGCTCTGTCTATTGTGCATGAGCACAGAGCTCTGTCAGCACCTTGATCTCTGCCCTGATGGATTAGGCTCTGTGCATTACTGCTGGTGCCAGCTGCTTTTATTCATGGCCTTTGAAAAGACCTAATAATGTGTTTGGAAATATTTCCTAACACAGGTCATATATTAAACCCCAAGTGCCTTAATTATGCTTTGGAAGAGCTACAGCCCATCCCTAATAGAAACACCGTGGTGTGTTTGCAGGCCATGAAATTTGGGTTGAAAGGAGTCATAATGCACTGCAAATACAAGGAGCTGGAGGCTGGGGCTGGGAACAAAACCATAATGCAGCAACCCAATTACAGGTGGAGCAGCACGGGAGGGTGCAGGATGGATCAGGGCTGCTCAGCCATCCCTCAGGGAAATGAGGCTCCTGGAGCTGCAGTGAAACGCTCTGCAAGAAGAAAGTGATTGTCTGAGGAGGTCTTTGGAGCTGTCTGACGTTTGAAGGATTAGATTAGTTCAGATTACACGGTAACCAGATATTTTTTGTGTCTGTGTGTTAGTTTCCACGTCTCCACCTCCCATTATCGGACTAGGGAGGCTTTGATGTGGGACAGAAATAGCAGAGCCCCTGCCCTAAGTTGTGGCTGGAGCAGGGGGATGTGCTGGGAGAAGAAAAGGATTTCAGACTTGTGCCAAATATTCACAGCAATAACTGGGTTTTAAAAATAGCTGTGTCTTAGCAGCTCCCCAGCTGTGCCCTAAAGCAGCTTAGGGAGGTGACAGGGTCGCTGCCACACAGGTGATCTGGGGCTGTCCCACAGGGCATGGCTGGCACGGGACTGGCAGAACAAACGTGGAGGGTCTTGGCCAGGAGACTCGATGAGCTCGGAAATGTTGGATGGCTCCAGGAGTGGGGCTCAGGAGGAGGAGCTGCCCCAGGACTGCAGGTGGCTTCAGCCTCCCTCCAGCTCTCCTCCAGGCAGGAGCACTCCTGTTCCCTGGTACCTGTGTGGTGCCAGGTAATACCCACCATTCCCAGAGGAAAGCAGAGCGCTGGAAGACGTCAAGAATACATTATTTAAAAAAAAAAAAAAAAAAAAGTGAGATTCAAAAGCATTAGACATTGAGTCAGCCCCGAAAATTTGAGTGTAAGAAAATCAGCCCCCACGAGCTCCAGCTAATGGGTACCCGTGGGTGCAGACAGACACAGGCTCTAACTGGGCTGACTTTCTGCTCTCTGGGGGTTTCTGGGGGTTTCCAGTGCCTGGCAGTTCGTGGGATTGGCCAGTAAACCAGTCCCTGAGCAAGGCTGGGACTCTGCCTTCTGTTCTTTGCTTGAAGTCCAAACTTTGCAGCACCTCTGGGAAACAAAGGGGCAGCCGATGAGTTCACATTAAATTATTGAAGATTTAAACAGTCCTAGTGGAGTGAAAGGGTATGGACTGAGGTGGGGTTCCCTCCACAGACCACTCCTGCTGTGGTGCTGCCTTGGCTTTGGGATAAACAAAATCACTTTTTTTAACTGAGTCAATCTTCCTGCTAAGGAGAGCTTTTAACTTCGTGCAATTAGTTCAAGGTAGTATTAAAAAATAATCCTCTTTAACACCTCCTTTCATAGCACAGCTCAGTAGAAGCCCTGGGGTGTTTCACAGGGTTGTCACCCTGTGGATACATCAGTGTCACCCTGCCAGGGTGGAAGGCCTGGAGTTACTGGAAGAGAGCAGTGAGGAGGGAGGAGAGAAAGATGCTGAGCCCTTTGTGTCCCAAACGCAGTGAAAACAAATCTTGCAGAGCACTTTGCAGACAGCAATCTCTGCAGGGGGGTGCACTGATCTTTGGCTTTCATAAATCACTGGAGAGATGCAGCACCTCCCATCCTGGTTCCCTGCTGCTCCCAAATTTATCTCGTGTTTGTGTGATGGGATTTAGGCAGCACATCCCCGGTGTGCCCACCTTTCCTGTTCCCTCTGGGATATTAAAGCTGTCAATCCCTGCTGCTCCTCCTCCCAGCCATCACTGTCACCAGCACTGTGAGTGTTTCCCTTCTCCTCCTCTCCCCACCCTCCAGGGTTTAATCCTTTCCCATTCATTTGTGGCTTGGTTTGAATCTTGTAATTATTGTAGCACGTGTTTAATGCCATTGTCAGTTCAGCCAGCACAGCGTGCAACCTGTGTGTAACCTGTGTGTAACCCTGAGGCTCTGAGGAGGGAGCAGCTGTTCCAGGGCTTGGAAATAGAGAAGTTTTACTTTGGGCAAACCTGTTTGCTGGTGTCCATTGGCTGGGAGGATTTGTGTTTTCCAAAGACAGAGCAGAAGCAGCATTTTGGGTGGTTTGGAAGGGCTGGAGAAGCATTTGAAATACTTGACTTGAGCAGAGTCTCCTCCACAGCTGACATTAATCAGCAGCCCTTGGCTGGGGAGAGCAGGAAGGTTAAGGTTTCACGTTGGTGGTTTTTGTTTTGGAAGGTTGAGAAGGTTGGCAGAGGTTTGGATGGTTTGGGTAACGTTGGCTGTGTGGCTCCAGTGGTTTCCAGCAGCCTCTTTTCAGAAGCATCAAAAAGAGATTTTGTTTCAATCTACTCAAATCTCTTTTTAAATGTTTTGTTTGTTCTTCCTGATAACACTTAAACCCTTTGAGATCTGACCTCACAGGGCTGCTTTGGGCATTTTTGTAGCAGTATTAGTGCTGCTTACCTAAAATTACTGTGAAGAGCTCAGCATCTTCTCCGTGTGCTGCTGCAGTGAGTGACCCACAGAGTCCTGTGGGCAGCCACAATCAGAGCAGCTGTCTCTGATCTCTAAACCATTCTCCTTCTGTGTAGTAAACGTACCTCAAAGGCCCTGTGGGCTGACATTCTCCAGTGCTGCAGAAAATTTCTTTAGGTGTTTTTCCCATGTCTCCCTGAAAATGGAATATTGAGCACTTCTAAGCGGGTCAGACAACACTGTCCACATTCTTGGATGGTCAGCATTTCAATTTCCCTGGCTGTTCCTTATGGATACCTTGTAAAGCCTTCTCTCCCCTCTCTCCCCTTCCTCCAGGCAAGCCTGGGACCTTGCTGTTGACATTTGCCTTTCCCAGCTGCCCACCATTATCGAGGAAGGAACTGCCTTCAGGGTAAGTTGGGGCCTGTCCTGAAACCTGGGCCAGTGTCATCCCTTCTCTGGCACCTCAGCTCAGCTCATCACTTCTGCTGGTGCAGTTCAAGGGTTGATGTTTGGGAAAAATTGTAAATGTCTGGCACAGGGTGCCCAGAGAAGCTGTGGCTGCCCCTGGATCCCTGAGATTTGGACAGGGCTTGGAGCCACCTGGGACAGTGGGAGGGGTCCCTGCCATGGCAGGGGTGGCACTGGGTGGGCTTTAGGGTCCCTTCCAACCCAAACCAGTCTGGGATTCTGTGATTCTCCCTTAGAGGAACAGACAAAAATCAAGTTTAAGCTCTCCCCTGCTGCCTGATCCAGCCCCCATGTGGGACTGCCAGGGAACTCCTGCCAGTCAGAGCCTTGTCTGAGACCTGACTCGGAGCATTCCACTCAAACTTGACTGGGTGTTGTTACCCAAAAGGCCCCAACATGCAGCACAGTTTTTGAAATTAAAGGCCTCAATGTGAAAATTACCTCTTATTAGAGGTCTTTTCAAATATAAAATAGAGTTTGAGGGTATGTCCAGAGAGTTCTCTTAAGCTCAGTGTTGTTAACAGGAGTCACTGCAGGTTTTTCTGCTTTATTTAATCTCAGACAGCAGAAAAGTAAAATTTTGAATATTATATTTAGCTTAAATTCCTTTATTCAGCATGGATTTTTCTTGATATTCCTTTAACATTTCATGAAGTGGAACCTTTAAACAATAATTACTGTACAAGCTCAGGTCCCTGTTCCACCCTGATGTCTTTCTAATTTTCAGTAACATTCTTGCAGTTTATTTATATTACCAGACTTCCAAAGGTTTTCTGGCTGTAATTGGAGGTTGTCTCCAAAGCCCTGAGTGCAGGAGGAGAACTGTGGGCTCCTGCCAGGCTGGGGGTTGATGAGGATGCCCTGAGGCCTTTATCCTCCCACCCCTTGCCTTCCTCACTCTGTGCTCTGCTTTAGAACATAAAAAATACTATTTTTCTTCTCCTGGCTTACGTTCACTTTTACTTTCAGTCTCTAACAATGTCATTGGAGGCTTTTTTATTAGTGTTAACCCTCAGCTGGGCATTCTCTGTCAAGTGAGCTGGAATTCAGGAGATTTCTGAGTGTTTTGGGGTGGGAAGAGGCACAGACTTGCTGGGGATCAGACAGGAGGTCAGCGAAGAAGAGTGGCCATTCTCAGCTGGAGATCGATTCAGGGTAGGCTGGGAACAATTTACAGGCTGCTTTTCAGGCCTGACAAATGTGGTTTATTGTGGGTTTTGGCCGGAATGGAGGCAGGTTGAGCCATCAGTGTGCAGCTGGGGCTGGGAGCCAGATTCCAGCCTGGTGGAGGCTGGCTGGTGCTGGCCAGGGAGCAGGGAAGGGGACAGTCCCTGTGGTCACTGTGGCCACTGTCAGCCCGTTCCTCCCTGCCTGGCAGGGCTGGGGAGCACCCGGGGGAGGCACGGGGACCTGCTGGGGGCTGGCAGTGCAGCCTGCCCCGGGCACACCCTCGGGGCTGGGCTGTCTCAGCAGCACATCACAAACCACTGCTGGGTATTCCCAGGGTGTCCTTGCCTGCTCAGAGCTGGGAAATACAATAACCTGGTGGAGAAGGGCCTGGGGGCTCCTGGTGCTCCTACAGGGATGGGTTTGGGCTGGGTTTCTCTCCCTCCTCCATCTCTTCCCTCCCTCCTTCCCCACTGATTTCCGTTTCTCTGTGGGTTCCTGCCTGGAAGCTGCTGTGTGCTTTGGTCAGTGCATTCTCACCCCGAGTTTGTACCACACCCTCGGAGTGGTGGATGAGACGAGGAATTTATTTTCATTGCTCTTGGGCTGTGTCTCCCTGGGCTGGGCAGAGGCAGCTCCGAGCGAAAGGGCCTCTGCAGAGCAGGTAAATCCACTGCTGCTCCATCTGCTGCTCCTGGGGAGAGAGCAGCCACGCTTCCCTAAGACCTTTTGTGGTCACTTTTCCTGTTTCTCTACCCTTTCCTGCTTTTTTTCCCATTTAAAGGGACACGTGTCTGCTCAGTCTTTGGGAAGGTTTTGTGCATTTAGAAAACCTCAAGCAAACATCAGTTACAAACCACAGCTTCAGGGAACAGTGAAGCCCACAGGTGTCAGACCTCGTGGCTTCACTCCCTGGTGTTTAACCCATGCCTGCATCCCCACTTTGCTCCCCCAGCACAGCCCCTTCTTCGCCGAGCAGCTCACGGCCTTCCAGGTGTGGCTGACCATGGGCGTGGAGAACCGCAACCCCCCGGAGCAGCTGCCCATCGTCCTGCAGGTCAGTCCAGGGGCTGGGCTGGGTCCCTGCCCGGGCCAGGGGGGTCCCTGCCTCTCCCTGCCCAGGCCAGGGGTGTCCCTGCCCATGCCAGGGGTGTCCCTGCCCATGCCAGGGGTGTCCCTGCCTCTCCCTGCCCATGCCAGGGGTGTCCCTGCCTCTCCCTGCCCGTGCCAGGGGTGTCCCTGCCCATGCCAGGGGTGTCCCTGCCTCTCCCTGCCTGTGCCACGTGTCCGTGTCTCTCCTGTCCCCTCAGCCTCAAGCTGCCACCCCGATGGCCTTTGGGAACATAAATTCCAGGGGCTTCTCCAGGATAAATGAGAGCTGGTTGTGTGTTCACCAGACCCACGTGGATGAACCCAAAGTGCTTTTCCTGCCCCATCCCGTGGCCCTGGTTGAGCCAAGCTCCTGCTCTGGTGCTTGTCTGGCTCTGCCTCCTCTCTCAGAGCAGCACATCTTCACTGTCCCTCCTCTGGCATCTCCTCTGTGTCCCAGCTCAGTCAGGCAGAGACTTTTATCTTCCCCAATTTCAGAAGTGGAAGTTACTGCAGCATAAATCCTCTGGAAGTCCTTCATCCTCCTGGTACGGCCTGGGAATTGTTCCCTTTAGTGTGGGGCTGAAGTCCTGCTGCAGGAGCACACGGGCAGGTCTCTGCAGCCCTGCAGGGTGTGGGCTCTGCAGGCTCTGCTCAGACAACACAGAGGTCTCGTGTTGAAAGGAGAGGAATCCAGGGGAAGCAGAAGGGGCTGGGATTGCAGCTGTCATCTGTCAGCCTGCTCTGGCCTCCCCTCCCCTGCAGTTTGTGCTGACAGAAATACAAGCCCCTGCCCAGGTACCCGTGGGCTCTGCTCTACCAGCAGCCCAATTTAAAGCCTTTCTTTTAAAGGAATGTGGTCCCAGTCCCTTGTCCAGGGATCTGTGAGGAGACTCCCCTTCCCTGTCAGCTGGGTCTGTGACTGACAGCACCATCCATCTCTGCAAGACCAGATTTTAATTTCCTGAGTCTCCCAAGCCTTGAGAGATGAGGTGGATAAGCAGATGTGTGGTTTGTCTCTGTCACTGCCATGGAAGCAGGCAGGATTTTGCTCCAGCTCCAGCTTTCCTGCTCTCCAGTGCATTGTTTGGCACCAGCAGGCCCTGCAGGAGCGTGGCTGCACTGGGACTGAGAGGTCACCTGGCAAAGGAGCCTGTGTTCCTGCCTGGAGCAAATCCGAGCTGGGACAGCCTAATTGTTGTTATAATTATAGCATATTAATTGTACAGTGGAGTAAGATTGGTTGGTAACAGGTCTGAGAATCCAAGCCCAGCTGATCCAGGGCAGGAAGGGAGGGAGTTTCAGCCCCTCTTTGGTGACTTTTCAGAGCCCAGGGAGGGAAGCCATCAGAGAGCAGGCAGCACACACAGCCTGGCCAGCCTCCATCCCTGTGGACATTGGCTCTGTGGGATCTCCTGTGCCACAGGGCTTGTGGAGATCACTGCAGGCCCTGCCTTCATCCTGCCTTTGTGAGGAGCTGCCTGCTAAAATACGGACTGTGGCATGTAAATGATGCCCCTGTGTCCTGGCTGGTCCCTCATTTGCGGGCCTGGATGTAATTAGCTCCCAATTAGCTCCCCGTTTTCTGGCTGGGAGTCGGGAGGGAGGAGCAGGCAGGCGGGGCTGTGTGCCCTGTGCCCGGGGTGGCTCTCGAGCACTGCCATTATTCCAGCAGCAGGAATGGGTTGAGCACTCAGCCCCCACCCTCACGCCAGGCTCTGCAGTGTGTGTCAGCCTGGGCTCAGCTCACCGTGCACATCCTCTGGGCAGCTGGGAACGGGAAGTCCTGCGAGACCGAGGGCTTTGCTTGCCTTGGACCGTGGCAGAAGGGAGCTCTCCCAGCCAGACACAGATTGCTCTGGGGAATGTGCTGTGGGAGGGCAGCACTGTGGGGCTGGGGGTTGCATCCTCACCCAGACAGCCCTTCCAGTTAGTTCCCTTTCTTGACAGAGTTTGGAGTTCCTTGGTTTCTCTGCGGGCTGGAGGGTCCCAGCTGTGCCACATCGGTGCCTCCTGCCCCTGCCAGCTCCTGCTGCTGTCCCAGCCCCGCTCCAGCCTCACCTGCCCTGCTCTCTGCTCCTGCTGTAGTCCCAAACAGCTGCCCCTGCTCTTCCTGGGCTGGTTGATGGACTAGGCTGGTGCCAACTAGGGCAGGATGACCAAAATCCTTTCTCTTATGACCTGTTCTGAGATGTGAGCTCTGATGAGCAGAGTGAAACCGTAGCAGTAGTCATCACATCCCCCTGCTTTCTTCTGGACTTTTCCTGCACCACCTCAGTATCCACTACCAGTCATCCAGAGTGTGAGATGTGAGCCAAGTAATTTAGTTATTCTTCAGTATTAGACATGAAAAATAATCTAATTTCAATATGCAGCGTGCAAACACACTGAGAAGGGGATGGAATTGGGGAGGTAAATCAAGGAGTCTCCTTCCCCGAGATCCACGCTGAAGGATGTTCCTCAATTTAAACTGAGGATTAAACGTTGCATTCCAATATCTTACATCTGTTAAGGAGATTAAGAACTGCAAGTCTATCTGTTAATATTTCACACCAGGGTCGGTATAAGCCAGTAAAGCACCACCTCATTAGCGTTGTCAGACTCCATTTTAATGAGATTTTTATTAACGACCAACATGACCTTTTGCTCCCTCTCAAGTCTCTGATATCGATTTGCCAAGGAAAGCAAAGGCTCTCCTTGTGCTGCTGGGAGCTGGGCTGTCACTGTCCTTTGGGTCCTGCTGCAGGAGCCATCACGAGCTGGGCTGGGAAAGGCAGCTGGAGTCCCCAGGGATTGCCTCCCTGGTGTCTGGAGCAGCTCCACGGAGGAGCGCTCCCGGGTGCCAGCGTTTGGCAGTGTCCCTTCCCCGTGGCCTGCAGGGCCGTGCCCTCCCTGGGCAGTAACCCCGTGCCTCTGCCCGCAGGTGCTGCTGAGCCAGGTGCACCGGCTGCGAGCGCTGGATCTGCTGGGGAGGTTCCTGGACCTGGGGCCCTGGGCTGTCAGTCTGGTGCGTGGGAGCTGCACGTGGGCTCCGAGCTGCATGTCTGTCTCAGCAGGGCTGATAAATGCAGCTGGTGATCCAGGGGAGGGAGGTGGAGAGGATAATCCACAGGTCTGACCGGGTCTGTGTGCTCCTGTGTGGGAAGTGGAGCCAGTGCCCCTGCAAGAGCAGAGGTTTGTGTCCATCACAGAGATTCCCGTGTTCCTTTCCAGTGCAAGGGGAGTTCTTGGGAATAGTTAAGTGTAAAATAATGTAAGGGACAACCCAGGAGGAAATATCTGGGGCAGGTAAGAAGGTTTATAAAGGTTTATTTTTGTCATATAAAATAAACAGCCAAAAAAAGCATATGTATTTATTATGTGTTCTTTCAGCTTACTGGCTGCATCATTTTCTTCTCCCCCTGTATCTGTTTGGTGTCTGGATTTTACAAGCTCTTCTGAGCAGGCAGCACCTGCATTCTGCAGTTTGGAAAGTGGCAGCACAGTGTGGAGCATAAATAAGAATTAAACAGAGGAGCAGTTTAAAGCACTCCCGTAAATGGAGCTGTTTGATGGCAAAAGTGATGAAGATGAAGCACCAGGTGGTCATGGAGCAGCTCAGTGATGGGGCTTTTTAGTGGTTTGCTTTACCTCCTCCTGGAGAGAGCTGGTACTTTCTGGTGGGAAGGGTGGAATTCCTGAACTTTGTGACGTGTTCAGCTGGGAGAGCCAACGGCCCAGCTGAGGGAAGTGAGGGTATGGAGCATAAAACAGCCCAGGCTGTGAGGAGAGAAAGCTGGAGCTGGGTTAACTCAGAGTCTCCTTGGACCAAAGGAGTCTGGAAATACCTGGTGGCATTCAAGATTAAAATAACAACAGACAAACACATGGGGATCCCCTCTTTACTAGAAATGTGGGAAATTATTTTCCTCCAGATTTCTCAGCTGTGTCTGTAAAGATGCTGCATCCTGGGCCCTGGCAGGGGGCTGAGCTGCCCGGGGGGGTTTGCTCCCAGGGTTTTGCTGACAGGGATTTGTTGTCTCCCTCCCAGGCCCTCTCCGTTGGCATTTTCCCCTATGTGCTGAAGCTCCTGCAGAGCTCAGCCCGTGAGCTGAGACCTCTCCTTGTGTTCATCTGGGCCAAGATCCTGGCAGTGGACAGTGTGAGTATTCCTGCCCCTGCCTGGCTGAGGGGCTCAGCAGGGCACTGCCCCAGCCAGAGCTCTGCCTGCTGGGCTTTCAAATCAATAATGAGGCTGGTAAGTAATTGCAGATAAATTTGTAGAGTCGTATCTCTGACTCAGTGCTTTGTGGGTGCAATTAGTTGAGCACTATAAAACTATTAGGAGAGGTGCACACATTAATTCAGGCACAATTGCAAGTCCATGTAGAATGTCTGAACTGCTGTGGATGTTGGCTCTTTCCTCTTTGGGGGTTATTTTTGTATCTCTCCTCCTTTTCAGTATGGAGCATAGCACTGAATTCATGAAGGTTTTCCTGCTGTTCATCCAGCATTGTCAGGTTTAGTTTTACAACAATATTTTCATTAACATCCTAAGAGGATTTGGGAAAGCAAAGAAAATGAGAACTGTTCATCTCAGAGCTCTTCTGGAAGGCTCATTTGTGGTGCCTCAGCCCCAGGTGTGTGCCAGGGGCTCAGGTGTGATTCCCACGTGGTGCCCTCCCCCACTCCAAGAGGGCTGCCACCCCCTGCCCCTCACACCTTCCCTCCCATGCTCTGCCATTGCCTCACGTGTTTGCAGGCTGAGCTTTACAGCAAAGCACAAAACCCACTCTTAAATGGTGGGCTTGGGTTTCTTTGTGCTGTTTCACTCATGCCAGCAGCACATGGTGGGAGTGGGAAGGGAGGAGGGGGCAGCTGCCCCAGGGAGGTGCTGTGGACACTGCTGAGGGAGGGGACGGGCAGCAGCTCCTTGCAAACAGAACATTTGCTCTTAGTGCTGGACTTGCACACGAAGCCTGCAGCAGGGGTGGCTCATGCTGTGGTGTCATTCCCAGTGCAGCTGTTCATTCCCTGAGGAGGAGGAGGAGCAGTCAGTGGTGCTGGGCTCCCAGTCCTTCCCAGCAGGGAGGGCTTGAGGTGTGGCTTTGTGGCCCTGGCCTCCTCCCTGAGCCCCAGGAGCGGGGCAGCAGGGGCAGCAGGGGACTGTGGCCTGGGCAGGCAGGCCCTGCTGCTGCCCAGTGCCTGCAGCAGAGCCAGGGGCTGGCTGTGTGAGGCACAGCAAGTGCTGCCACTGGGGAGGCAGAGGGGAGAGGGAGCCTGGGGCGAGCAGGAGTCAGGGAAGCCTCTCTCGTAGCTGCAGCCTGGCACCAGTCCAGGCCCTCTGCTCCTGGCTCTGCCAAAACCAGCAGCTTCGCTCTCTTCAGCACTAAAATATTCTCTTGCATGTCTGCCTTGCCATCCCCTCCTCTTTCAGCAATTAGTTCCCTCCCTCACCTTCTCCTCCTGATGAAAAATGCATGATCCCGTCCCGTGCCACAGGGAGCTGATGCCAAGCCAGGATTTCCTCCCTTCCATTTTCACTTCCTCCATGTGGATCCTCCTGGAGTGACCCCAGAAGCTCAGCCTGGAGCCTGAGCTGGTGTGTCAGCAAAGCCCTGAGCTCCCCACTGAGCCCAGCCCAGGAACCTGCCTGTGCTCCCTCCCCGTGGCTGCTGTGTGCTGTGGGCTGGCTGTAGTAGGGTACAGATGTGCTGGGGAGGTTTGATGTGGCACAGAGATGGCTCCTTTGACTCTTCCCTGGCATTTCCTGCTCTCTGTGGCTCTGTGGGAGTGGCAGAGGCTCCCCTGCTCTGTCCCTGTGGGGCTGTCTGGTTGCAGCCCCCAGGAAGGGCTTGAGCTTTATTTGGCTTCTCAAAAGAAAACAAGGTTGGAGAAAAAGGGTTAAGAAATGGTTTATACCTCATTGCAGGAACAAATGTGTGTGTTGTGGTTCTCACTCTGGTTTTCTTGGTCTCTTTTTCAGTCGTGCCAGGCTGACCTGGTGAAGGACAATGGGCACAAGTATTTCCTCTCAGTCCTGGCAGATCCTTACATGCCAGTAAGGACAAATCACATTTATTCAGACTCTTCAGCATTTGCTTGCCTTGTTTCAGCTGCTCTGCTGCTGTTCTGGTGCCTCGTGGGGCTGCCTCCCCCTGCAGTGGCCCCCAGTGCTGTAGTGGGCAGAGGCTGAGCTGTGTGATGGGGCAGGCACGCCAAGCAAGGCCTCGCAGACCCACCTGGAGGCCTGAAAGGAGCCTCTGTGCGGGTGGGAGCTGCGGCTGCAGGGGCAGGGAGGTGCCCCACAGCTTTGGCACTTCCCTCTGCAGCAGCTGGGGTCCCGTTAGGGGTGTTTGGGGTCTCCCCAGAGCTGGCTGGGAGGGTGCTGGGGGGGAAGTGTCTGGGCTGTAACAGGGCTGATGGCAAGAAAGGGGAAAGAAAGCTGGGAATTTCTCATTCTTTGAGCGTGGCACAAAGTGCTCTTGGGATAATGGCTCAGGGTGGGCTGTAGCTGTTCCCTGCCCTGTTCTCCAGGTAACCCTCAGTCTGTGCTGCTTTCAGGCTGAGCACAGGACGATGACAGCGTTCATCCTGGCTGTGATTGTCAACAACTACAACACTGGGCAGGTGAGCCCCAGCAGCTTTTCCCTTCATCCTCTCCCACCTCTCTGCCTCATGCCTTTGCGTTGGTAAAAGTGTCCTGGCTTGCACTAAAGCCCAAACCCGAACCTGGAAACAGAGCTAGGTTGTTGGCTTTTGCTGTTTCTGTGTGGATTAAGAGAAGAATTGGCCTGGAGATGTGACAGGCATCCTGTACCCAGCACCAGGCAGTGGGGACAAGGACAAGAGTCCCTTCACAGCCACTGGCACAGAAAGAGTTCCTGGTCCTGTCCAGGGGGAACCTGATGGCTGGGAATGGTCTGTGGATTGAGCCAGAAACCCTGGGGCTCTGACAGGTGCAAGGAGCCTTTCCAAAGAGGAAAAACCCAGCTTTTTGCATTACAGAAAGCATTTTAACTCTCAACTATTTAATCAACTCTAGCTGCCTTTCCCTTCCTGCTGCTGATATTCTGTAACAAAATCAGTCTGGAACCACAGAATGATTATTTTCTCTTGGCTTCCTGACTCCTTCAGAAATAGTCTCCTTCTGTGGGGATGAGGTGGGAAGCTGTCATCCCAAACAAAAGCCTTGGTGTGTGTTGCAGGAAGCCTGCCTGCAAGGGAACCTGATAGCGATCTGCCTGGAGCAGCTGAACGATCCCCACCCGCTCCTCAGGCAGTGGGTGGCCATTTGTCTGGGGAGGATCTGGCAGAACTTCGACTCAGCCAGGTGGTGTGGAGTGAGAGACAGCGCCCATGAGAAGCTCTACAGCCTCCTCTCAGATCCAATCCCAGAGGTAAAAATCCAGCTCTTCTGGTAAACTCGAATTGGCAGAAGGACAGAAGTTCCTGCAAAGGCAGGGCCTTCTAGAGCTTTGTGTTTGTGTGTGCTTCAGAGAAAGATCTCACTGCTGTTTCTTCAAGGTGATGCAAATCAAACAAGCCCTACAAGAGGAGCTTCCAAAGAAATGCAGAGGGAGTTCAGAGAGCCCCAACCCCCTGGGGCCTGGGCACTGCCGTTAGGAAATGCCACGGTTTTTGCTTCCCTGCATATCAGAAGCTGTTAAAAATGTGGTCCCAAAACTCACTGTGTTTTGCAAAAAACCGTCTATAGTCTTTTTGTCCAAGTATGAAAACTCTTCTCCCCCTGCTCATTGTGAAAGTGCATCTTTAATTGGCTACGTTTTACCTGTGTCACACTCCCAGGAGAGGAGGGATTGTGCAGGGCCTGGCAGTGACTGACAGGGCCCATCAGACCCAGCACACACACTGGGAGAAGGGAGCTGAGATAAACATCTCTGATAACGTGCAGAGATTAGAGATGAGATTCCCCTCCACATCCAGTCTGTGTCCTGCATCCTCCTCCTCCTCTTGTCCCTGGCCCCATCCTCCCCACTTTTTGAGCAGTGTTTCTGCCGAGCTGGGGTGGCTTTCCAAAGTTTTCCCTGATTTTTCTCCTTTTTTCCTCATCTACCTTCCCATAAGCCCATACCTGAAGACTCTAGCCAGCACTCCCATAAAAGATCCACGTCCCAGCAGGAGCTGTGTGTACCTTATTCCTGCTAATTAATATTCAAGGCAACACCAACTGGAAGAGTCACCCATGGGAAGGTCACTGAGTATTGTGGGAAATTAAACACATCCTGCATCTGTGAATGCTTAAAGCTCAGTTTGCTGAGCCTGCTGGGGCTGTTGCTCCCCACGGGTGCCCAGCTGAGCTGACACAGCAGTTGGGGTTTCCAGCGCTGCTGTGGGGACAAATGGACCCCCCGTGGCAGCAGAGGGGACACCCAGGGCTCTGTGTGTCCCCAGGTTCGCTGTGCCGCAGTCTTTGCTCTGGGGACCTTCGTGGGCAACTCGGCGGAGCGCACGGACCACTCGACCACCATCGACCACAACGTGGCCATGATGCTGGCCCAGCTCATCAACGACGGCAGCCCCATGGTCCGCAAGGTACGGCCGGGCCGCGGGGGCTGCGCCGGGCTGGGCTCTGCTCGGGGCCTGCCCAGGGGCTCCGTGCAGAGATCGTGAGAGCTCTGTGCAGTGGAAGGGCCTCCCTGCCTTTAGAGCCCCAGGGGTGGTCACGGGCTGCTCCAGAGCAGCTCTCCAGCTCTGGGAGAGTTGCAGTTTCTGACGCGCCGCCGTACATCAATAGTACATTAAATGGGTTTTGACATTCTGGATTGTTTTTGAGGGCTGTTCTGAAGTGTCCTAATGTTTGTGTTTACTTTAGTGGAACATCAACACGCTGGCAGTTGTCAGCAGCATTACAAAGATTCATTTCTGTTGTCTCGTTCCAGCGTTTAATCAGTTTAATTCAAGAGAGAGCTTCGTGTCACACGGAATGCTCTGTGAGATTCATAAATCTCTCCTTGGGAGATCAGCCCCTGAGCAGAGACAGCAGCCAAAGCCAGCTCTGTCTCCTGTCTGCTGTGCCCAGGGGCCAGGCAGGAGGTGTGGGGCTGGGCAGTGCTGGGAGGGTCCAGCTGTGCCACAGGGGGCTGAGAGCCCCCAGCCCTGGCACAGCCCCTGCCTCTGGGGGAGCCACACACGTCCTATGGGCTGGGCCAGCTCAGGGCTGCCTGTGACACTGCATCAGTCTGACAAACTTGGGCAGAATCAGCCACGGAAGCCCAGGATGGTTTGGGTTGGAAGGGACCTTAAAGCTCACCTCGTTCCAGCCCCTGCTGTCCGTGGGCAGGGACACCTCCCACTAGAGCAGACAACTCAAAAGGGAGGAAGCCTGTCCAGGTAGAAAAGGCTTGTGAGGAATGAAGTGTGAGACAGAGTCCTCTGGCTTTCTGCAGTTCACCCCTTGAATTAAGGGAGAATTATCCACCCTGCAATACCAACAATACTGGTCAGTGTTTGCCTTCAGTGCCTCGTTTCTCACCTGTGGACCCATGAGATGTTCCTTGTGCTCTTTCCCCAGGAGCTGGTGGTGGCCCTGAGTCACCTGGTGGTTCAGTACGAGAGCAATTTCTGCACCGTGGCCTTGCAGTTCATAGAGGAGGAGAAGAATTACCCTCTCCCTTCTCCAGCTGCTCCAGGTGGGGGCTTGGCTTTGGCTGGGCAGGGGATGCAGGGCCTGAAAGTACTTGGGAATTATTTAAGGAGTTTTCCCAGCACACTGAGCTTCTTGCTGGTGGGGATTCATTCACCTGTTGTGACATGGTGAGTGACAAGGAGGGGAGGTCTGGTGTCCGTTCGGCCCCGTGAGCTGTTACACTGGAGAAATCCATCCTCCACTGAGTCTCCACCTAAGCTTTGGCTGTAGCTCACCAGGAACCTCCTGCCCATTCAGGGAGGTTCCCTTCAGGCTGAAGGCAGCACACAGGCTTATTTTCTTTTTCCCCTCTGGAATCACACCTGAACGTTCAGTGTCACGTTGACCTGGTGAGAGCTCCAGCACACCATGAGCCAGCCCTGCTGCTGTGAGGGCCAGACAAGGAAGGGAAGAGCTCTGTGCTCTGAGCCTGTGGCCCCATCCCTTTTGTTGTGTCTGTGGCTTTATGTGAGGAATGAAATGTCCTGGTGAAGTTGTCTCTGACCTCACCTTTTCTTTAGATGTAAACTGCAGTGGAAATCTTGAATAACAGGAGATAAGATCAAATATCAAATTTTGATAACAGGAGAATCTTGGAGACAAGATCGTGTGCTGTCTCTGTGCAGTGGTTTAGTCTCCCTGTCCTCTGAATAACTGAATCATATTGGAAAATGAGCTCCTCCCCATTTGCTGCAGGAAATAAACACTGCATGCAGTTTATCCAGGGCTTTTCCTGATCCAGAAGAATCCTGAAGCAGGATTCAATCCTGGAAGCATTGGCCCCCCAGCACAGTGCAGCCACTCTGCAGGGAAACAGGGCAGCTCTCCTGAGGCCGTGGCACTGTGTGTGCTCAGGGTGAAATACGACTTGAAATCAGGCCTGAAATTTGGTCAGGAAAACAGGATTTTCATAGCTCCTGATGATGAGAAAATCCAGGGGGGGGCTTGAGGAGGAGCAGCAGCAGAGAGGAGCTGGCCAGCGCTGCCCCGGACTGTCCTGGCACAGGGGCTGGGCAGTGGCCCTGCACCACCTGCAGGGAGGAGTCAGCGGGGCCCCGGGAGGCCCTGCACACCACCTGCAGGCTGCCGGCCCGCGCTGCCGGCCCCGCTGCCCGGCCTTGCTCCCTTTCAGCCACGCGGAGTCACAAATCCCCGCGGCGTCGGGGGCGTTTTAGTGACTCATCTGCTGGGAGACCCCCCAGGTGCCGTGGGTTTGCTTCCAGCCATAACTGGTGCCTCTTGCCTCGCAGAGGGCGGCAGCCTGACCCCGGTGCGGGACGGGCCCTGCACGCCGCGGCTGCGCTCCGTCAGCTCCTACGGCAACATCCGCGCCGTCACCACCGCCAGGAACCTCAACAAGTCCCTGCAGAACCTCAGCCTCAACGAGGAGTGTAAGGCACACCTCCGAGTTCTTCTGCTTTGCACGCCCCTTGTGCCAGCCAGGAAGCGCCACAGCACAGGCTGGAGCCGGCGCTTCAGCCCAAGTCGGCCAGCTCCAAGGATGAGGAGCCCCCTCATAATTAGTTGGAATTTTCTGGTCATTGGCATTGATTTCTCTGAGTGTTTGGGGACTAAAAATGTGCCCTCCAGCTTCCAAGCATAAGTGTGTTTTTAACTGAACCTTTTGCTTATTCTGTGTTTAATCATTGAGTACAAAAAGGGGGAATTGTGGCTTTGCCCCCTGGGTGAGGGGGTTCCTTCCCTGCGTGTGGCAGGATTTGGCAGAGGGCTGTTTGCCTGGGTGAAAACTGTTCTCTTGCCAGTCCTCCTTGCAGCATCTGCTGTTCTGTCCTGCAGCTGGGAGCTCTGTGGCCTTTTCCCCTGGGAACCTGAGCACGAGCAGCAGTGCCAGCAGCACGCTGGGCAGCCCCGAGAACGAGGAGTACATCCTGTCCTTCGAGACCATCGACAAGATGAGGCGAGTCAGCTCCTACTCCTCGCTCAACTCCCTCATAGGTGAGCCCAGCCCCTCCTGCCCCTCCTGCCTCTCTGGAAGGTTGGGATCCTGGCTCCAAGAAAACTGCCCTCCCTGTTGTGCGTGGTGGGGTCGGTCCAGCGGAGGGCTGGGAGTGGGAGCTGTTGGCTCCAGTTCTAAGCTGTGCTGCAATCCTGTTGGGAATCTGGGCACAAAGATGTGGGGGCCACAGCAGCTTTGCCTTAAACTACCTGTAGCTTTTCAAACAGTCTGAGCCATTTTGGCACGACATCACAGGCACCATGCAGAAGGACCTGGCTTTTGGAATGGCCTCCTTGCAGGGAAAGCAGCATGCACGGGGAAATGCTGGGGGAAGTCTCTGTGTTTCCTCTGTAATCAGTAAATGGGCCCATATTTTCACAAATCAGTGCAAAGAGAGTCACTCAGGGAGAAATCACCTGGGTGATAGAACTGCCTTGACCAAAGAAGCATTTGCTTTGCTCTGTTTTCTAGGAGAATGAATGGTGATTTGCTTCTCCCAAGTTGAAAGATTCAGGAATTGTAATTACTGAGCCCCTGTGGCAGTTTAAAATCATGAGTTCATTAGGAACTTGATCAGTTAATTTGCTTTTGATTATCAGTAATGACATTGGATGTTCTGAAGCATGGCAGGGATGTTAGGAAATTTCTCTCCATCTTGAGCTAGGACTTGAGTTTTCCCATTCCCACTGGTGTCTGCTTGATGGCTGGTGTGTGTCTCCCAAGAGCTGTGCAGCACAGCAGGAAAAGGCTCTGGAGGGGAGCTGGAGGTGGTGAGGGGAACCTTGGAAAGAGAGAGCAGCTCTCCAAGGCCTCCCTCATTCCTGTTCCATCAAAGAGCTCAGACCCAGCTGGAAACGAAGAGCTTTGAGAAGTGTTTAAAATTCATGACTCGCACAGAATCCCATTACCTCCCCATTTGCCTGCTGCAAGCCAGGCTTTTCTCATTCCTTCTGAAGCATCACCATCCTCCAGCCCTGTCTCCTGCTCCCCCAGGAGAGATGCCACCAGCCCCAGCCACCCCACGCTCTGCAGCCCAGGCTAACCCCATTCCTTAATGTCCTGACTGCCTTAAGCTGCTGCTGCAGGGGAGCTGGGGGAGCCCTGTGACCTGTGACTGAAGGGATGCTGTGCTCTACTCTGTGGCTTCTGGAGGAGGAGATGGGGCTCTGGCTCTGCAGTAACGTCTCTGCCAAGCATCTGAGACAGCCAGAGCAAGGAAAAAGGTGTTTGGGGCATGTGAGGAGACTCCAAGTGAAGCAGAACTCCAGTCTGTAAGAGTGAAAGGAGACATTTTCAGCCACAGATTGTGTTCTGTGCTCTGCATTCCCTAAGCTCATTCATTGATCACAGAATTCCAGACTGGTTTGGGTTGGGAGGGACCCTAAAGCCCATCCAGTGCCACCCCTGCCATGGGCAGGGACACCTTCCACTACACCAGGGTGCTCCAGGCCCTGTCCAAGCTGGCCTGGAACACTTCAGGGATCCAGGAGCAGCCACAACCTGCTGATGCTCAGGTCTTTGTTCCTGTCTGGCACTTTCAGGAACTTGGCATGTGAGGGATTGTTCTGGATCAGTCTCTACACTGGCACTGAGGCATCATGCACTGTACTTCTTCCCAAAAACTTGAGGAGAACCTCTCCATTCCTCCTTGTCTCATTTTACAAACAGTTCCTTAGCTAGCTGAGGGCCAAATGTCCCATTATGGCTCCCCAAATGCAACAACACACACTCTCAGCCAAGCTCTGTGTTCTCTGGCAGCTGCTCCTTGGCCAGACAGGCCAGTACCAGGAGAGACATTTATTCCTGGCCCACTTTTCCAGCTGGCAAGAGGCAGTTTGTGGTTAGTCAACAAAGACATCATTTTGGAAGGGAAGCTGAGCCTTGCTGCTTTTCCATACAGCCACTCATTAATCTTGGTGTCCTGGAAATGTTCAGTTTTAAGATAGGAAAAAGGATGGAATTAAGATGGGGGTTTGTTACCTCGAGGCTGATTATTCATATCCAAACTGCACGATGAAAGCCTTTGTCCTACAGAGAGCTTCGCTGGAAAGATTATCTTAGGAGTGATCAAAGGAGGAGGAAAATAAATCTTGGAGCGATGAAATGCTGGGGAATTGTTGTGTTTTCCAGCAGGAGAGGCTGGGGGTGGAGGGCTGTTTGCCATTTCCCAGGATCTGCCTGGGAGGGCGGAGGGTGAGGAGAGCAGAGGTGGAGGTGGACAGTGAGGTGCAGGAAACCGAGAGCGTTGGGGCAGGGGAGCCTCCTACTCCCTGTGTTAATGCACCGAGATAATGAGGAGGAGCTGCTCAGGCAGCAGTGCTTGTAACTGGGAGCTGGTCAGGCAGCAGTGCTTGTAACTGGGAGCTGGTCAGCCAGCACTGTTTGTAACTGGGAGCTGGTCAGCCAGCACTGTTTGTAACTGGGAGCTGGTCAGCCAGCCCTGTTTGTAACTGGGAGCTGGTCAGCCAGCACTGTTTGTAACTGGGAGCAGGCACAGCAGCAAAACCCAGGGCTTTGGGTGGGGCTGGAAATGGGAGCTTGCTGCAGGGGCTGCTCAGAGGGGGCTGTGTCCCTGCTGGGGATGCCAGCTCTGGCCCAGGGGTGCCTGCTCTGAGGAGCTCCTCCTAATGAGCTGCTTCTGCCTTGTGGGGAAGCACGGGAAGCTCCAGCTCTGCCAAGGGGTCCGTGAGCCCCAGGAGGGCCCAGGTGTGCAGGGACTGAGCTGTGCCTGCAGCTCAGGGAGCCGTGGGGATTTCGGGTGTCCCTTGACCCGGGGTCCCTCCGTGTCCCTCCTGGCTCTGTGGCACACACGCTGACGGAGCAGCTGTGCTGATGGGGAGCAGCTCCCCTTGTCCCTGGGGCTGCTCAGCCCAAAATATTTCAGCTGCATTTCCCTGCAGCCGAAGGCTCCATTCCCTGGCCCCGTGTGCCTGTCTGAGGGTTTCATTCCCTGTCTGAGGGTTTCATTCCCTGTCTGAGGGTTTCATTCCCTGTCTGAGGGTTTCATTGCCTGTCCCTCCGTGCCCACCCAAGGTTTCAGTCCCTCCCCAGGAGCTGACTCGGGGCCAGGTGAGCAGGGAGCAGCCATGGGTCTGCCTTTGCTGTGGTGCTGGTGGGCAGTGGAGCTGCTCCATCTGTGGAGGTCAGGGCTTGAAATCACTGCAGTGATTTTTACAGGGGATTGGAAAGAAACCCTGGCCTGGCCTGGCAAATCAAAGGGAATAAATAAAGCCATCAGCAGTCGGGTTTGCATCCACTGTGGCTCTCCCTGGAGCTGCTGGAGCCTGGCCCATCCTCGGGGCTCTCAGGTGAGCTGAACCCCACGTGTGCAGGGAAAATCAAACTCAGGGGAAAGGCAGGCAATTTATTTTTTGACATTCTTAGCAGGGAGGGATCGTTTTGTAAATATGAGTCCACACTGCAAGGTGCACTGAAGTGGCTGGGAGTCGGTGTGACTAATTACAGAGCTGTCTGCTTCCATTAGTGCCCAGCCCCTGCTCGGCTCCTGGTTTGCATCTCGGGGACAGCTGGGGTGTTGGAGTCCTAAAGGTGAAGCTGAGCTGCTGTTCCTCCTGCCACCTCTGCTGCTCCCCTTATCCCAGGGGCTGGAGCTCAGGATCCACAGGGAGCTGTGTCAGATGTGTCACTCCTGCGCTGGCAGTGGGGCGGTGGCAGCAGGAAAGAGCAGCCTTGGGAGCACCAGCCCTGAGCCCCAGGTGCCTTTGTAGAAATTCCCTGTGCTCTCCTCAAAGGCTGCCAGGTGAAGGGGGAATTGCACTGGCACACTTCTGCTTAAACTTTGGTTTTTCCCCCACACTTAGATGTATAAAAAATGTCGTTGGGTTTCTTTCTCCACGATCGAGGTGGTTATCAGAGCCCCTGGGAAATCAGCTGGGTGCCCCCCTCACTCTCCCTCCTCTCCCTTTCCTTTTACTCTCTTTCAAGGGCTTTAAAGAATTGAAGGCATCCAGATTTCCCACTGGCCCTTATGTAACAGGCTGGAGTGTGGGAGGCAGAGCTCTGGGCTCAGCTCTGGGCACACCTCAGACATTACCTGGCTGCTGCTTCACGAGCTGAGCCTTTTTTCCTCCCACACCTTGTAACACTTTGCCTCTCTCCCTTCTTGTTCTTTATCTTTCCCCCTCCAGTTTTACTTTCCTTGGTAATAGAAGCTTCCACGATTTAACATTGTTACATATTTACAGCCTTTGCAATTTTACAGTATTATATAAATATTATACAATATTACATAAATATATGTTTACAACCTTTACAATTTACAGCCTTATAACAATTTACATTGTTAGAGGTTTTACAGCCTTGCCAGTGCCTAAAGGGTCTCCAGGAGAACTGGAGAGGGGATTTACACAAGGGCCTGCAGTGCCAGGACAAGGGGGAATGGCTTCCCACTGCCAGAGGGCAGGGTTGGATGGGATACAGGGGACAAATCCCTCCCTGTGAGGGTGGGCAGGCCCTGGCACAGGGTGCCCAGAGAAGCTGTGGCTGCCCCTGGATCCCTGGCAGTGCCCCAGGCCAGGTTGGAATAACCTGGGATAGTGGAAGGTGTCCCTGCCCATGGCAGGGTGTGGAACTGGATGGGCTTTAAGGTCCCCCCAAGCACTGTGGGATTCTCTGGTTTGTCCCTGGCCTGCTTTGGGAAGGTTGGGATCAGCTGCAGGATCTGCTTGGGTCACCCCCAGCACACCAACAGCACGGTCCAGCTGGTCCCTTCATAAACACTTGTGAGATTCCCAGGTGCAGACTTAAGCAGACCTCACTTGGAACATCCTTTGGATGCCAGGTGAGAGGGAGGAGTTGGGTTATGGGGGTTGCCCTGGCCCTGTGCAGAGGGGTTTGTCACAATCTGGGCACTTGGGGCAGAGGAAGGATCCCCTTTCAGACCAGCACCCCAAGGGCAGCCTGCAGGCTCCTGGAGCCTGTTGCTGCCCTCAGCCAGTGCCCAGAACTGCTCTGGCCCAGCCTGCTCTGCTGCTGTAGGGGTCAGGTGTAGCTCTGCCAGGTGAGGAGCTGCTTGGTGACCAAGGGGCCCTTTTCTCCCAACTTTATATTTAGATGCCTCCAGAAACACGGGAGGAAAAGCAGTAACAGCTTGATCTGTCATTTAGCACTGATTGTGACTCATCTGAAATCTCTATTTTAGCTCTTTTTTGTTGTTAGTGCAACCACTTTAACATTGTCCAAATGGCTCCACTCCCAACCAGGGCATTGCACGATCAGGGCTCGGAGGCAGAATAACAAATTCTCGCCCAAAAGCAGCAAAATAAAATGTTCACAGAATTTTGTCAGTTGTTGCAAATGCTTATTAATTTGATTTGTACTTTGAATCTGTCAGTCCCTTCTGCTGAAATACAGAACAGCTGATGTGCTCATTAAATAACAAATTGGAGGAATTGATACAAATGTCAATAGGAAAGACTGAGTTGGACTCGCTGCTTCCTGAGGGCTCAACTCCTAAAGCTTTGCTTTAAACATTTAGTAAACTTGTAGAGTGTACAAACCCCTGAACAATTTAAGAAGAATAACCACCACAGTATAAGGCAGTAACTGTGGGTTTATACCATTAAGTATTTCAACTCAAGAAACCCAGACATTATCCACTTGGCCTTTCCAGGTGATTTGCTTCAGGAGCCTGGAAAAGCAGGAGTTTGACTGGAGATGATTTAGGGAGTCTTTAATTTATTTTGCTTCCTCCCACTTTGATTTCACAAGCCCTTGCAGAGTTCACAGACAGGCAAAAGGGAGACAAAATGCCCGTGTGGGATGTTTTTGTGCTCCTCTCTTGATGTTCCCTGAGATGTCATCAGGTTGTTTGGAGTTCTAATGAATTTTCTCACATCAGATCAAAGAATTGGAGCTGATGGATTGTCATGTGCTGCAGGGCTTGGGGTTTGTTGTGGTTTTTTATTTTTCTAGGTGTGAGTTTCAACAGTGTTTATACCCAAATTTGGAGAGTGCTCCTTCACCTGGCTGCTGACCCCTATCCCGACGTGTCCGACCTGGCCATGAAGGTTCTCAACAGCATTGCCTACAAGGTAGGTGCCTGTCCCTGCTCACCTGTGCCTGCCAGGTGTTTGGATGTGGATTTTTTCATGCTTAGGCAAGGCTTAGGCAGACTGACCTGGATGGGTCTGTTGGAGGGCTCTGCCTTTTGCAGAAGGAGCTTTTAATGCTTCACGATGATAAACTCTGCTCTGAACTCTTGATCAGGTAAAATGAATAAATGGGGGAGGGCCTGGGGTTGTTTCAGGGTGTAAATTAGGTGCAGACCTCGGACAGCAGGTCTGGTTTAGAAGTCTACTTGTCTAGATCAGTCCCTGGGATAAACCTTAAGTATCCTTCATTAAATTATCCGTTTGCAAACTGATTTAGATAATGCAAGTGGGACTGGCCTGCAGACTGAAGCCACAACGGCTCTCCAACCCAGGTGAACTAGTACATGTGAGTCAGCATGCAGACCCCTGCCACTCCTCACCCCAGCCCAGGCTGGGTGCCTAAACCTCCATCCTCATCCCATCTCATCCTGGGGGTGACAAGATGTCCCTGGAGGTGCCACCCTGGGGCAGCAGCTTCCCCCAGCCCAGGCCAGGCCACCCCAGGACATCTTCTCACCCCGTGCGTCCCCTGGCTGGGCACAGAAAGCTCTGTGTGAACCTTTCTGGCCACTCAAGCATCCAGACCATGAGCCATTGCAATGGGAACTCTCTTACTGGGCCTTTCCAGGGAATAATCCCAGATCCTCAGCCTGGGGCTGCGGAGCTGGAGCTGCAGTAAGAGATGCCAGCATTGTGCACTGCCATCCTAATGCCTCAGAGATCTCTGCTTTGAATTCACATTTTCTCTGGAGACAGTAGTTACTGACTTGAACTCTGATTTGTTTGCAGTGCACGTGCCAGTGAGTGGTAAGGGCTGGGTTTGGGACAGAGAATTCTCTTGGCAGTGGGGGCAGCAAGCTCAGCCCTTCTCTGGCGAGACAGGGGTACAACAAACGACAGGCTGGAGATGCCAAATGAGGGGAAGAAGGAAAGGAAAAGGAGGAAGATTTCCCTCTCTCTGCTCTAGATGCATGAATCTATTTCAGTTCTGTGTTTGGAAGGCTCTTTGCAAAGTGAAATGTTGCTCCTACTATTAAAAGGGATATAAAGAGGAACCAGATCTGCTTTTCCTGACTGAAATGTGTTTTCAGGAGCTGCTCCCTGGCCAGTGGGGAGGTGGGTCGGTACCGGTACCGATGCTGCTGTGCCAGCAGGAACTGTGATCATCCCGTTCTCGTATCCCTGGGGAATGCTGGGGCTGATGGGGGCACTTCTGTGTTGACTCTAATAAGTTTGGGCCTGGCTGTGCTGGTGCTGACCCGAGTCCCAAAGCTCAGGTGATGGGTCTCCTGCCTCTCACACTGCACGGCTGGGCCAGCTGCTCTGCCCCTGCTTCCTAAGGCTCTTCCAACAGGCTTGGAAAACAGGAAGCATTCCCACGTACAGGGATTTTTATCTGGGGATGCTTCAGTGAGCAAAACTGATTTGTTCTTCTTTGCCTTGGCCCCAGGACCCGTGAGGAAAGCGTTCAGTCCCGGGTTCGTGCCGCGCTCGGGCGGCTGCCGCGCACGTCGGGGGCTTTGCTTTGGCCAGGACCACCTGCCTTGGTGGCTTCTAACAAGGCTTTCTAATGAACACAAAACCCCCCAAAACACAAACCACCCATCCTGGGAGCTGCCCACCACAGTGGCCTTTAAGGCTCAGATCCTGGTCTGGCCCTCCCTGGTCCCGTTCGGCCGCGCCGTGGGCGGTGCTGCAGGACCACGGCCGAGCTCCAGGCTCTGCTGGTGTCTGATGCAAATCAGTGACAATTCAGTCTCTGCTAACTGTGTCCTGAGACCTTTCCTTCGTGCTCCTGGAGCTTGTTGGATGTAGAAGGGAGCGCTGGAGGTGGGCACTGCTGCTCCCCGCTGTGTGCAGGCACTGCCCGCTCAGGGGTTGAATTTTACCAGTGAATGCAAACAAAAGTTGTTTTTCTTGCTTAAACAAAAATACTGCCTCAGGTGATGCAAAACACTTGAATGTTCCAGGGGTTTAATGTTTTGGTTTAATTACTGTAAAATTCAGGGAAGGAGAGGCTTCATTTTGGAGCTGGGCCAGCTGAGGTTTTCTTCCACTGGCAGAGCTGAGCAGGACACTGCGGTCTGGGGGAGCTGGCTGGGGCTGGGGGCTTCCGTGGGAACAGCTGGGCAAACTCTCCATGGGCTTCCACATCTGGACAGTGCTGGGGCACTAAAGATTGCAGAACCATGGAATGGGTTGGGTGGGGAGGACCTTAAAGCTCATCCCATTCCACCCCTGCCATGGCAGGGACACCTTCCACTGTCCCAGGCTGCTCCAAGCCCTGTCCAACCTGGCCTTGGATCCAGGGGCAGCCGCAGCTTCTCTGGGCACCCTGTGCCAGGGCCTGCCCACTCTCACAGGGGAGAATTTCTTCTCAATGTCCCATCCAACCCAGCCTCTCTGGAAACATTCCAAAGCCCCTGGACACGTTCCTGTGTCACTTGCTCCAGATGGTCCTGCCTTAGCAGACCTGGGTGACCTCCAGAGGTCCCTTCCAGCCCCACTGTCTGTGATTCTCTGGTTGTTGTTATCAGACGAGACCAGCGTGTCCTGCTGGGGTTTTTCTCTGGAGCCAGGGCTGTGGGTCTGCCTCTCCAGAAGGGCTCCCGGGGCCGGGGCCGTGCTGCCTGTGAGCAGCTGGTGTGTGGGCTGCCCAGGCGTGCAGCCTTCCTGCAGGGAGTCTGCTGCTGTTCTGTTCCCTGGGCTCATTAGGCACTGCTGGGCTCGCCCAGGCTGCGGCTGCCTCGGGATTTATGTTTATGATGCAGATGGGAATGGTGCAGTTCTCTTGGAAAACGCCCAGACCTGCTCTTTGTGACCACCAGAGCAAACAACAAGGACCCAGGCCTTGATCAGTGCTGGCCTCTAGAGACTTTCTGAAATCAGAAAGTGTTAAGGGGAAAGTTTGCTTCAGCCCGGGGTTGCTTCGTGCAGGTGTTTTTAACAGAAGGCTTGAGGCTGAATCACAGAATCATTTAGGCTGGAAAAGCCCCCTGAGCTTATCCAGCCCAACCATTCCCCCAGCACTGCCAAGGCCAGCAGTGCCCCACGTCCCCAAGTGCCACATCCCCATGGCTGTTACATCCCCCCAGGGGTGGGGACTCCACTGCTGCCCTGGGCAGCTGTGCCAGGGCTGCACAGCCCTTTCAGCCCTTTCAGGGAAGGAATTTTCCCCAATACCCAACCTAAAGCTCCCCTGGCACAACTTGAGGCCATTTCCTCTTGTCCTGTTGCCCCCTGGGAGCAGAGCCCGGCTGTCCCCTCCTGTCAGGGAGTTGTGCAGAGCCACAAGGTCCCCCCGAGCCCCTTTTCCTCCAGGCTCAGAACGTGCTTTATGATTTATGGTCATGGTGGGAGCTGCAGGACTCAGTCATGAGGTGTGAGGGAAAGGCTGGCAGCTGTGGGGAGCACTGGACAGCTGAGGGGACCCCAGCCTGTCCCCCTGCCCTGTGTTTGGGGTGCTGGGCCAGGTCCTGGCTGGCTCTGGTTGTTGCCCAGAGCCATCTGCCTGCAGGCAGCAAAGGCGCTCTCGGGTAAGTGTTGCTGCCTAAGGGAGCAGTGAAAGCAGCTGGTGTTGGGAGCAGCCCAGGGCCTTTGTTTCACCCCACAGCCATAGAGAGCTCCCTCCCTGCCCCGGGCTGGCCGTGCCGGGGCCGTGGCCACTGGCTCAGGCTCCTGTGTTCTCCCCAGGCCACGGTCAACGCTCGCCCCCAGCGCATCCTGGACACCTCCTCGCTGACCCAGTCGGCCCCCGCCAGCCCCACCAACAAGGGCATGCACATCCACCAAGTGGGGTAAGTGCATCCCGGCCTTCCAGCACCTTCTGTGGGTGGGGTGGGTGCTCCCTGCCTGGCCCCATCACGGGGAGCTGCCCCAGGGACAGGGAACGTGGCTGCTGCTGTCAGCAGTGCTGAGGCGTGCAGCAGGGGAAGCTCTGGGAAAAGGTGGGGAGTTTCTTCCTCTTTTCCTTTAGGGCGAAGAGTAACAAGCCCCACTGGGTATCCAGTGGTGAACTGAAAGGAAGAGCTGACTTTGGCTGCTTTTACCTTTCCCGAGCTGTGGTGCCCAAATTCCCATTGACGTCTGAGCTGTGTCTGCACTTTGAGCTGATAAAAGCCGGGGTTAACCGATGGACAGCACACCCTGCCTAAACTGCAGGGAGACAGAGAGTGCTGTGGGCAAAGCTGAAATTGGGATTGTTTCCCAAAACTCCTCTCCAAGAGAAAACACCACACGTTAGATCTGCTGGTCCCATAACCAGTGTGCCCCAGTAAGATTCCAAGCTGGAACAGAGGGCCCAGTTTGAATTCAAATGGTTTGAAGCTTCAGTCCCCCCATGGAAATGCAGCCCCTGGTCAGGGTGGCTTAGGTCAGGCACCACAGATGCCCAGAACACGAAGGTTCGTCCCCTCAGTGTGGAGTTGGCACAGTCAGAGTTCACTCTTGGTTTGGGGTCGGTTTGGCCTTTGGAGGGGAGGTGGGCATTGCGATGTCCCTGCAGAGGAGGCACCACAGTGAAGCACAAATCTTGCAAGAAGGAAACAAAGCGAAAAGAACACAAGGCGCACGCAGATCTGGTGTGCAGCGATAGCCGAAGCGTGTCCCTCTGTCCTGTCCCTCTGTTCTGTCCCTCAGAGGGTCACCTCCAACCACCAGCACCAGCAGCTCCAGCCTGACCAACGAGGTGCCCAAGCAGCCGGTGAGCCGGGACCTGGCGTCCGTGCGCCCCAACGTCACCAACGTGGGGGTCCAGTACACCCCCCACTCCCACCAGTTCCCCAGGACAAGGAAAATGTTTGACAAAGGCCCAGAACAGGTAAGGAGACTTCTCTGTCAGCTCTGACGGCTTCTCCCCACCGGGGTTTGTCCCATTTTCTGTTGGTTGTGGTTTATTTCTGTGCATCCCTCATTTGCTTCCAGCTGCTGCTAATCCAGAATGGCTGCCTCTAACCAGCCAAATAAAAATTGATTAATTTCTTTTCTTCAGGATAAATGGTGTTTTATAGCTTTTGATAGGGCATTATTCACTTCTGCCATTAAGCAATGTGTCTAATCAGAGTCCATGGCTTACTCTTCTGTAAACATTTGTGTGCCTGAGTGACAGCCCAAGTCAGATCCCTGACCCTCGGGGCTGCTCTCCAGCCCTGGCAGAGCAGGGACAAGGCACAGCTGTGATCTCGAGGAGAAAGTGCTGCAGCCCCAGCAGCAGCAACACCTTCCCTTCTGCACCAGCCTGGATCGTATTTCTGAAAGCTGAAACCTGAGGGAATGGAGCAGCTTTTCCCTTTCCCCTTTTCCCTTTCCCCTTGGGGTGTCCTGTGCTGTGTGACAGACACTCATCCACACAGCCACCCTGGCACGAGCTGTGTCTGGATCCTGAGTCATCCTCGCTGCTCCCACACCACATCCTTGGGACCAAACTGCTGCTGGGAGCTCCCCGAGGTGCCATGGGGCCCTCCAGCCCAGCTCCCTGCAGCTGAGGGAGTGCGCTCCTTTCCGAGGACAAACCCTGATCCCAGAGCCGGCTGCGCGCGGTTTCCCGTCCTGGGCAACGTGTGTGAGGTTTTTGGTGCCTGGCTGGGGCAGTGGGGCTGTCCCTGGGGGTGTCCCTGGCCCGGCAGGTGGGTGAGCCCTGTCCCCTCCCGCAGACGGCCGATGACGCTGACGATGCTGTGGGACACAAGAGCTTCATCTCGGCCGCGGTGCAGACGGGGTTCTGCGACTGGAGCGCCAAGTACTTCGCCCAGCCCGTCATGAAGGTAACCCTGGCAGGCCCCGCCGGCCCCCGGGCTGGGCCCCGGCCCCCGGGCTCGGCCC
>VZSE01000583.1:0-152882 GCA_013398275.1 Promerops cafer | reverse complement strand
GGCGGGGCCGCGCCGGGCGGGGCTGCGCTGAGCCCTCCTCCGCGCTCCTCCGCGCTCCTCCGCATCCCCCCGCGCATCCCCCCGCGCATCCGGCCGCCCGGGGGATAGGGGAGCGCTCCCTGGACCGGGGCAGTGACGGTCCCCCTGTGCTCGGCACTGATGAAGCCGCATCCCGAATCCTGGGTGCAGTTTTGGGCCCCTCGAAAGAAGGACATTGAGGTGCCTGAGCGTGTCCACAGAAAGGGCTGGGGAACCGGTCAGATGAGGAGAGACCGAGAGAGCTGGGGGGTTTAAACTGGAGAAAAGGAGGCTCGAGGGGACCTTCTCGTCAACTGGCTGACAGGAGGGTGGAGCCAGGTGGGGGTCGGGCTTTTCTCCCAGGTAACAAATGACAGGACAAAAGGGAGCGGCCTCAGGCTGTGCCAGGGGAGGTTTAGGTTGTATATCAGGGAAGATTTCTTCACTGAAAGGATTGTCCAGCCCTGGCACAGGCTGCCCAGGGCAGTGGTGGAGTCACCAACCCTGGAAGAGTTCAAAAAACGTATGGCTGTGGCACTTGGGGACATGGTTTAGTGGTGGCCTTGGCAGTGCTGGGTTAATAGTTGGACTTGATCTTAGAGGGTTTTTCCAACCTCAGTGATTCTGTGGTGGCCTGGAAACACTGGGCTGCTGTTGCCCTGGGCCACCTTGGGAAGAGGCCAAAGTGCCACTAAGGCTGGTGGCTTCTCAGGACAACAGAACAGGACAAGGCTTGGGCTCAGCTCTCATTCGGGGCACCTCAGCAGTGTGACACCAGGTGTCCCGGCCCTCCGTCCCCAAGACAGACAGCAGACACGGGTGGGATGCAAAGCCAGACCCCGATGGCTGCAGAGGGACCCGCCCGGCGCCAAAGGGAACACTCTGAGAACTTATTTTTCTCACCGTGATCCTGTTCTGGGATAATTGGCTGCACAAAAGTTCTCATCTTAGCAACCTTTTCCTCTCATCCATTAGGCCTGCCCTCGGCACACCGCATCCCAAAGGCGGCGGCTGGGCCCTCCTAATGGAAGCCCCCGGGGCGTGGTGTGGGCAGGCAGAGCTTCACCTCTGTGCCCAGCTCCATTAGACGGCCAGCCCTGCGCACAGAGCAGCGTTTGCTGGAGGTGACGCATCCCAAAACAGCCATGGTGGGAAGGGGAGGAGGCGCTGCCACACTCCTGGAGCAGGAATGGCGCTGATTTTTGTCTGGGCTGCAGTGACACAGGGCACACGTCCTGGCAGAGCTCACCCCAGGGACCAGGCATGGCTTCCCCGAACTGGATTGATTGGTTTTTGGGTGTGAGAGCAGCTCACCTGCAGGGATGCTGCCTGCACGTCTAAGGTGCCACAGCCTGTCACCTTCAGGGCACGTTAAGGTTCCCCATTGCCATCCAGCCCCCTTTGCAGCTCTCCTGGCCAGCAGCATGAAGCAGCAGAGAGGAGGGAAAGCAGGAGGCTTTGCAGGGCACGGGGACATCCCAGGGGAGCCTGAGAGGATGCCAGCAGTGCCTGTGGGTTGAGGCGTTAGGGCTGCAGAGCTGGCAAGAGAGGCAGGAAAAATACAGGCGGAGCAGGCAGGGCAGCGCTGGCAGCCGGCGCTGCGGGAGCGGCGTGCACGGCTCTGCTGATGCAGCAGAAGGTGCCTTGGCGGGCGGCTGGGATGGATCCAGGGAGGGGATGGATCCAGGGAGGGGATGGATCCAGGGAGCTAATGGATACAGCGAGGGGATGGATACAGCGAGGTGGTGGATACAGCTAGGTGATGGATACAGAGAGGTGATGGATACAGAGAGGTGATGGATACAGCGAGGGGAGCGGAGCTGCAGGCGCTGTGTGGAGGCGGCAGGAGGAGCGCAGCGTTTGCTGGAGCATCACTAATTGTGAGAAGGCAGGCAGAGAGATGCTCGGGGGTGCAGGGACGCCTGTCACCCCTGCAGAAGTGCCTGGTGGCTGCTGGGGCCAGAGGCACAGGTGCAGGTGAGTTTGAGGCCAGCATGCAGCACACAGGACGTGCAGCAGTGGGGACCTGCAACAGTAGCACCCCTACCCTGGTGCAGGGGAAGATGTGGAGGAGCCCCTCCTGGGATGCTCAGGTACCTGCCAAATTTGCTTGCATTTGGGATGCAAGTTGAGATGCATTTGGCTAAACTGCCACTGAGAATCTTGCCAGCAGAACCCTAAATCCTTCTGGAGGCAGGAAAGTTGGGAAGTAAATATGACAGAGCTCCTGTGGGCACTGGCACAAACGGGGTGCACTGGGCAGGTGGGCACCCAGCTTATCCCGTGCTGACACGGTCCTGCAGCCACGTCTCCCTGCTGAGCATCCCCGCAGAGGTGACAGCCTGGCACCCCCGTGCCCGCTCCCCTGCCCCCCGGGGCAGCTGTGCCCATGCAGCCCCAGGGCTGGGAGCGGGATGCTGGCTGTCACCCGCGCCTGATGGAGCTGTCACACTCAGCAGCCCCAGCCGCTCTCCTCGGCCGACTGATCCCGTGAGACATCTGCCAGTGCCACGGGCCTGGACAGGGCTCTGCTGTCCCCCAGCCCGGCCGGTGCTGTGGCCAGGAAGGGCATGGGCAGCAGCTGGCCCCGGGGTTTCGGCAGGACGCAGATGTCCGGCGTGCGATCCGGCATTCCTGCGCCTCAGCGGAAACTTGTTCTGCTGAGCCCGGCACCAGGCTGCTGCGTCTGGTGTCAGGGAAGGCGAGCACCCTGTGCTCTGGCACTGTCACCTCCCGGGGGACAGGAAGGAGGGCTCAGGGGTGCTGCCAGCTGGCTCACAGCCTGCTGGGGGCACAGTGGCTGCCTGTGTACCCTCAGTCCCTCTCACCTTGCACTGGTGGAGCCGGGAGGGTTAAAATGCCAGGCTGCTGCTCTCCGAGGAGGGCTCCTGCCTCCCTCCACGTGGGTACCGACCAGGTAGGGCTGAGCAGAGCAGTTGGGCTGCAGCTCAGCTCATCGCAGCAGGCGCAGCGCTGGCCCCGGCTGCCCTGGAGCATCCTGCCAGGGGCTGCCCCAGGAGGACAGTCCCAGCCTCCTCCCAGACCTTCCCGAGCCAGACGATGCTGTGCTCCCGGACCTGGAGTAGGCAGAGCCCTCCTGCCGATGGAGGGGGAGGTGGCAAGGCTGGAACCGAGCTTCCCATCAGCACCTTATATTTACTGCAAGGTCCTCTGGCTGTGACCTTTAAAAGACAAGGTAGCCTGGCATCCCGGCAGCTGGCAGTGGGCAGGAGGCACCGCAGGGATCAGGCTCTGCAGGACTGTCCTGGCCGGGGCGGACTCGCCGGGCTGGAAGCTGAGCGAGAGGTCCCGGGCACAGACTGCGGGTGAGTACCTGGCTGCTTTTGTCATTCCAGCTCTCGGCTGCCTGCAGCTCTCCCTCGGAGCGGTGCTTTCCCCTCTCTCTCCCCGCGCTGCCGCTGCCTGCTCGCCCCCGCCGCGGAGCTGCCTGCCCTCCGGAGCGCACAGGTTCCTCACCCCCTGCCCCGGGCCCTTTAAACACGCAGGGACAGAGCGGCCGTGTCCCCCGGCAGCCACTGCAGAGCATCTGCAAGAATCGCTGAGGCAACCCTGCTGTATCCCAGGAGAAAGTTTGATCCTGACCCGGCATAGCCCGAGGCCACCTCCACGGAACCCTCCCTATTCTGTCCCCCCAGAGCTGCCCTTCACACCCCTCACAGCCCTGGACCTAACTGCCCTGGGCTGTTCCCTTTCCAGGTGCCCCCTCTTTACTTCCCAGCCCCGGGAGCAGGGCAGCACTGCAGGGACTGTGGCTCTGGACTCTCCCCGAGACTCCCCAGCAGTCCCCTGTGACTCTGCATAGGATCAGGCAGAGGTCCCTGCGACCTGGCACCCCCCTCTTGCTCTTTAACACCTGTAATCCCACCCGGCCCAAGGAAATTTTAGTGTTCTGTGACAAGGAATGTCCACGGTTCTGGAGAATCCGTGAAGCCCCAGTGCTGGGGGGCTGCTGTCACTGCCCTCAGTCCCCTGCAGTGAGAACTCACCCTTGTTGTGTCCCACGGGGTCTCCTCTGTGATCCCACTGCTCTCCTCAAGTTTTTTGCCAGCAGCATTTTAACAAGCATCCTGAAAGTGCCAAGGGGTCCCGCACCCCCTTTGCCCACGGCTGCATTCCACCCCCTGAAGCTGGGTGAGGACAACCCCACATCCTCCTCTGGGGAGCTGCTGCTCCTCCCTGCACGGCAAAGTTGTTCCCTGCCACGGGCCAGGGATCGATTGGCTGCGCCCCCCGGCAGCAGCCCAGAGCTGCAGGACTGTGTCAGCAGGACGGTGGAGGTGATTCGGGTGCCCTTCCTCAGGGAGGCGGAGGTGCCATGGGAAGCTGGAAGCTTTCCGCAGCGCTGACCCCGCGCTGAGGTGCCCAGGGCACCGTGTCCGGGCGGGCAGGGACAGGGACCCTGGGAGAGCTCATCCCACTGGCACTGCTGCTGGGAACGGTGGTGGGCTGAGCAAGGTGGGGGGCAGGGGAGGGGGCAAGGCAGGGCTGGAAGGTGGAAAGAGGTGGTGGCAGTGCCTTGGGGCAGTGTGTGGCCAGACCCTGCTTGTGTGAGGAATTGGGATGCACCGGCGCTCGGCGGCCCGGAGTGACGGGCAGCAGGGAGAGGCACGGTGGAGGGCGGCTGTCAGAGCTTCCCTCGTGTCTCCACGGTGGGTGAGCTGATGGATGTGCCTATTAACTGTGCCCCAGTTGTGTCGTGCTGCTCCGGAGCACCCCCACGGCGTTGCTGGACTGGGAGAACAGCCGGTTATGGGTGTCTATCACCTGGCGCGTGCCCTGGGCTCTGCTGGAGCCTTACCTGCCGTGAGCAGCCATCAGTCCCAGCTCTCTGAGAAGCACAGGTGGAGAAGCTGACAGGCCACAGGTCCTGGAGGCCCCACAGTGGGTGTGGAGCACCCCTGAAATCTCCCTGTGGGGAGGCTGGGGCAGCACTGGCCACGCTCCCACCCCCAGCACTGCCCTGGCTCTGTGGCAGCTCCCAGGGACAGAGCTGTGGACACACAGGGTGCCCTGGGCTCCCTCAGCACCCAAAGCACCTCAGCAGCACCAAGCTCCACCCCGGAGCGGGCTCAGCCCCCCAGGCAGAGCAGACGAGGGGCCTGTCCTGCCCCTCCAGGCTGCGGCACAAAAGCATCGAGGGCAAAGTCGGTGTTTTGTTGTTCTTTTGTTTGTTTGACTGTACAAAGAGCAATAAAAACATCCCACACTCGGCAGAGTGCTTGGCAAGAGGAGCCCGGGGGAAGGCGCACACCCAAGGCCACAGCACGACCCAGAGCAGCCCCTCCTGTGTGTAGAGATCTGTATTTGTCGGCTCTCCGCTGTGTACAGCTATGTACAGACAGATGCATTGGCAAGTTGCAATCCAAGGATAGTGCACGAGAAGAAATGAAAGGCAGATGCAAGACTGGTCATGTGCAACACTCAGGGGCCTCCGTGCCCCCGAGGTGCTGGCTCAGTCCCACCAGGAGCCGGGGACAGCCCGGCTCTGGCAGAGAGTGGCGCGGGAGCCCTGCGGCAGCGGCACTGCTGGCACTGAGCTGGGGGTGGGGACAGCCCGGCCCTCCCCGGGCAGCAGGGCCCAGGGGAGGGAGGCACGCGTGGGACACGGCACATTCCTGCTGCGGACGGGGGGAGCAGCGTGGAGCCCAGCGGGGTCGAGTGGGATGGACAGGGCACGTGGGGCCGGGGTGGAAAGCGATGGGGCAGAGCAGGGAGGGCACAGCTGTCCCGCCATCCCTGGGGCCTGATGGCATTGCCGGGATGGCACCTACACAGGGACATGGCAAAGGTGTCCCTTCTCTGCACAGGGACCTGCAAAGGTGTCCTTTCTCCCCTGGCAGTGCTGCTCGTGGGTGACGGGACCTCCATCACGTGCCCCTGGGCAGTGTCCCCTGTGGCTCCGTGCACTGTCCCCCTCCTGGTAGCCATGGGAAAAGCTCAGGCCCGGTGGCACAGGGGACACTGCCGTGGGTCATTCCCTGCCTGAACCCCCGGTGCTGCAGCCAGCACAGCTCACCTGCCAGGTGAGGCAGGCGGCACACGGGGCCGGGCCCGCTGGCAGTGCATTGCCATGGCAGTTACAGTGTGCAGTGCTCTGCAGGGAGGCTGGAGGAGGCAGTCTCAGCATCACAGGGCTGCTCCCGGGTGACAGAGCTGTCCTAACTCTGGGCCTGCTGTTGTGCCCAGTCCTTCCCAGCAAGTGCCCAAAAGCTCCTCTCCCTTTCAGCAGCTCCTTGTCCCGAGCAGCCTCGCCCCAGCACCCCCCACCACCTCAGTTTGACACATCAGCAGGACATTTTCCACCACAATCACCCTCCCCAAGAAGGAAGCGAGCACAAAGAAGTCAGCCCAGCACCTTGGGCTGAGATGCTCAGACCCAAAAACAGCCCGAGAGGCAGAAGGGTCCATCCCTTGCACACCAAGAGCTGTTAATGGTTCCAAAACACCACA
This sequence comes from Promerops cafer, assembly GCA_013398275.1. Lineage (NCBI taxonomy): Eukaryota > Metazoa > Chordata > Aves > Passeriformes > Nectariniidae > Promerops > Promerops cafer. Next base: position 146,393 of record VZSE01000583.1, on the reverse strand, counting down.
AAGCTCCAGGACTCTGGGTGGGCTCATGGCTTTGGCCACTGACTTCTGAGCAGCCTGGGACAGCCCCTGAGGAGGTTGTGAGGAGGAGACTGGCAGCTGTCGGGATCCCTTGGGATGGGAACACCAGTGCCAGTGGCCCAGGCACAGCAGGAGCACCTCGGCATGAGCCGTGACCCCCAGGGCAGACTGCTGGCCCCTGCTGGCATTTTTTACTGGGACAGAGAGCAGACAACAGGGTATGGGGCTGCCCAGACCCCTCTGTCCCTGCCGGCACCCCCTGCTCCAGTCCTTCCATGTGTGGGGACTGCACAGGTCCCCCCTCACCCACCCCAGCCTGTCCCCAGCACCTCCTCACAACTCTCTGGCACTCAGAGCAGGGGACAGGCTGGTCCCAGCTCAGCCTCAGGGGCTTCAGCCCCCCTCCCCAGCCCTGCCCAGCACAGCCAGGCTCCAGGGACCTTCTCTCTGCGCCCCGCTCCAGGCTGGGTTGGGTGTTTGGATGGAAGGAGGGATGCTCTGGGGAGACAGAAATCCTTGCTCTGGGAAGCACATCAAGAGGGTCACACTGTACAGGGGAGAGGAGGGAGGGGCGGGCAGGGGGGCATTACTTGGTGCCCTCGTCCGGGTTGCCTTCGCCGTCCGTCTTCCCTTCCTCCTCCGTCTTCTGGTCGTCCGTGTTGAGCCTCTGCTGCTTTTTCCGGCGCACGCATTTCACCACCATCAGCACCAGGATCACCACGGCCAAGAAGCCGCCCACGGAGGCGCCCACGATCACGGCCACCGTGGAGTCGTGCTTCGGGGGCTCTGGGGACACAGGGCACGGGCTCAGGGCACGCAGTGGGAACGGGCAGGGCTCTGCCAGCAAACCCCGCACCCGTGGCTGCCCCGCAGCACGGGGCAACACTGACCTTTGGTGAGCACCTTCAGGCTGATCTTGCCGTGGCCCCGGTGCCGGTCCGGGGGGTTCAGGACGTAGCAGTTGTAGGTGCCCTCGTCCTCCAGCTGCACGTTTTTGAGGGTGAAGGACACGTCGTACTTGGCGGGGTTGCCGGTGAACTCCACGCGGTTCCCGAAGCGGTCCAGCTGCTTGTTCATGATCTTTGTACGGAACTGCAGGAACTGGGCAGCCGTGGGGACAGCAGGTGAGGCAGCGTTTGGCACCCCACGGGCTCATTTCCCAGCCAGGCACCCCCTCCCTGCACATGCTGCCCTGTAAGAAACCCCGAGCACCCCCTGTGAGCTGGTCCCAGGACCCCCAGCAGATCCCCAGAGGGACTCACCAGCTCCTCCGAGCAGTTACTGCACTCCTGGTACGTCCAGTTGAGGGAAAACTGCTTGTTCTCCACCTTGTAGCAGGAGTTGAAGGTGCAGGAGAGCTTCACAGAGGAGCCATTCAAGGCATTGATGATGGGAGGGGCCATGACCTCCATGCCCAGTCTCGGGGGTGCTGCCGAATGCAGATGAATTTGGGGGGTGTCACAGGCAGCCACCCTGGCAGCTGAGCCCATGTCCCCATGCTGCCCTGCCTGCACAGAGCTCTCCCTGGGGCCTGGCATTGCCTTCCAGGCACATCCACACACTCTGCCTCCAGCCAGGACCGGAATTTCCCTGCCCAGCAGGAACAAGGGGAGCATCCCCAGCCCTGGCACCATCCCTGGGCTGGACAGGAAGAGCATCGTCCCTGCTCTGCCAGGGCTGGTGACCCTCGTGTGCCATCCCCGGTGCTGACTGCAGGCCAGCCCTGCTCCCGGCTGTCCCCCGAGGCTGTGCTGCTGCGGGATCGATGGCTGCGAGGCTGCAGCGTCAGCACGCGGGGCCGGCGCCACAGCCACACTCAGATTATGGCTGAGCTCATCACATTTCATTCCCAGCAGGACCCAGCTCGGCAGCGAGGGCTGGGACCTGCCAGGGCCAGCTCAGGGCCCCGGGGGAATGCAGATGCTTCCCCTGCCAGCAGTGCCCAGGCAAGGATTCTCCAGCTGGGAATGACCAGAGCAAGATCCAGGTCTCTGCTGGGGGAACAAGGCCAGTCCCTGATCCCTGGCCTTGCTGAGAAACGGGGGCAGTACCTGGTGCAGCTCGCAGGGCAGGACTCACCTGGGGAGTGGGCAGGGATGGGGTGTCTGTGCCCTGCTCCCTGTGCCACTCCTTCCCTGCGGATCTCCTCAGCAGCACCCAAACCCAGCTCCTGCACCCAGCACTGTCCCCAGGCTGGGCAAGGGGAGCAGGCTCCTGTGCAGCCAAGCTGGCTGCAAACACGAGGCCAAGCCCTGAGAAGCACAGGGACACCGGGCCAGCGAGCCCTGGGAGGGACCAGAGTGTACTGGGGGGCCGTGACACCCCACAGGGCAGGCACAGTGACCTTGCCACCAGGTGCTTTTATGATCACCTCACCTCTCCCCTTGGGCTGCTGCTCTTTGCTCTCAAACCTTCTTCCCGAGGCCAAGCTGGGTGCATGTCAGGGCTGCTCCGCTGGCCGCTGCGCTCCGCCTGCAAGCAGGGCAGGAAAGGGGCCAGGCTCTGCAGCCAGGGCCAAGAGCCTTTCCCAAGCTGCAGGTACAGCTGTGCTGAGCCCCAGCTCCCACTGCCAGGTGTGAACCAGCAGCACCCTGGAGCTCCCTGGGGGCAGAGCGGTGCCCTCGGGTATGGCCAAGCCCTGGGGACAGCTCCTGGCAGCCATGGGGAACAACGTCCATCCAGCCCCAGTGCAGGGAGGGCTCCCACAGGGCTTGGGGACACGGGGATGGGCACAGCTGGTGCATGGGGATGAGTCACAGCACCCAAGGCAGGAAGAAGTGTCCCGAGCCAGTGTCGCAGCCTTGCTGCCCCGTGGCAGCCACCACCTTTGATGCCTCCAGGAAAACCTTGCAGGGATGGGAGAGAAGAGCCAGGAGCTGGCTTGTCCCAGCAAGAATGGTTGGAGGGGATCCCTGCATGGAATCATTGTCTGAGTGCCCCTCACACGATGCCCTGTGTGCCTGCAGGTGGGTGACATGGCCTTGTCCCGTGTCCTTGGGGCTCCCCAGGGCTCTACAGAGGGATGAGGTGCCACCAGCAGCAAACCTGTCACCCCAAGCAGGGACACCCCAGCCTGGCAGGACCTAAGAGCACCCAAGTGGGTCCAAACTTTGCCACTGGCTGGGCACGCAGCCCTGGGGGACAACAGAGATGGGGGAAGAAACCCCCGAAACCCCAGGGAGCGTCCAGGCCGCGTCCTGCGGCGCCGCGCAGGCTCCCAAACGCTCTGTCATGCTGCGCCCAGGCTGGGGGGGTACAATTACAGCAGCCTCTACAGCAGCCCTGACTAGGCTTTGTACCCTTCTTTCCCAGGCTCTCTCCTCGGGGAAAAGCAGCCCATCAGGAGCTCCGGGACGGCACTGCAAAGCAGCGGTGCATTCCTGGCCGCGGTCGATGCGGCCGCGGAGCTGCTGACACAGCGCTGCTGCTGCTGCTGCTGCGGGGCCGGGCAGCACGCACGGACCACGGCCCCCACACGGCCACCGGCCCAGGGACAGCCACAGGGACAGCCACAGCACCCCTGCCAGCACCCACAGGACAGCCACAAGCCAGCAGAGCCCACCTGCCAGCACCCACAGGACAGCCACAAGCCAGCAGAGCCCACCTGCCAGCACCTTCCCAGCCCCGTCCCCACGCCAGCCCGCTCCTCTGCCTGGCATGCAAAGGGCTCTGTGCTCCGCACCCAGGATGCAGGGCGTTTTTAGGAGGAGATGCAGTGGCACCATGCCCCCCACCCCGCCCGAAAGCAGGTCACCCTGGCTGGTGGCTCTCCGCAGGGTGCACGCCAGTCCACCTCCGTCCCCATCCCTGCGGCACGGCGCTTCCCGGGGCTGCACACGGGCAGGGGGCTCCTGGCCAGGGACACGGGTGTCTCCCCACCTGGGCACATGCAAGGGGGCTCAAGCCGACACTTACCCAGCGAGAGGAGCAAGGTGAGGCCAGTGAGGAACAAGGTGGGCTGCGGGAGCCAGGCTTCCGGGCTCATTTTGACGGACTTTTGTGTGTGGAGAGGACGTGGTGTTGGTGTGGATTGTGGAGGTGGTGGAGGTGCTTTTTCGAACGCCCGGGTTATTTGCAGGTGACATAGAACATTAGAGCCGCTTTCTCCCCACAGCCCAATATGGCTGGAGCGGTGCTGGGGCGAAAAAAAGCAGTAAATGCTGTGGTTGGTGGATTGCAGCCGCCGGAGTGGGAGGGCGGAAAAATTTTCCCCTGAACTGCAGGCGACAGCTTCTGGCACTGCCGGCTCCCTGCTCTGTGCAGGGGCTGTGGCACACGGTGGGTTCCTGAAGCCCCCGGGTTCAGTGGGGACAGGCAGGTGTGTCCCCTGTGCCCCGCTGGAGGCTGGCGGCCAGCCCTGCTCACCCCATCCACGGCAGCAGTTCCTGTTCTGGAGAGCCCGGCGGGGCCCAGGGGGGCTGGAAATGCCCTCCTAGCGCCGGGCAGAGAGCAGAGGGGCTGCTCCAGGCTGCCAACAGCACGGGGGCCCGAGCAGCCCAGCCAGGATGCCCCAGGTAGGCTGCAGCAGGTAGAGGTGCTCCTGGTCTCCTGCCCACTCCCGGACAGCTCCATCACTTCCCAGGGCTGCCAAACTGCTGGAGGGCTCCTTCCCCTTCTCCAGCAGCATCTTCTCCCAGGATAGCAGCTCTCCTCAGCCAGCCTCGGGATGGGGAGGCTCTGCCCAGCGCTAACAGGGCTGGAGAAAGTCTTTGGTCCCTTTGCACCCTCGGTCATCAAGGAAGCCTTTGGGCCCTGGGCTCCAAACCTGGATTCCAGCTGCAGAGATGGGTGCAGGAGAGACAAGGTGTGACCTCCTGGGGACCAGAGAGGCAGTGACACAGCTGCTCAGGCCCCGGGACACGGGCTGGCGGCGTTTGCTGGGACAGCACCACTGGGGAGAGAGGCGAGGGATGCCCAGGGCCAGGGCACACCTCGGTTCCTGTGCAGCAGAGCCCGGGGCGGGCAGGAGGGATGCAGAGGGGCTCTGCTGCCTGAGCAGAGCCAGGAGGGGAAGCCGGACAGCCGGGAGAGAAGGCACGGGAGTGTCCCAGCAACTCTGCTCAGCAAACACTGCACGGGCTGCACTTTCCCAGCCGTCCTGGGCAGGCAAAGCCCGCTCTGCTCTGCTGCTGCGGCCGCCACGACTCTACAAAGGCCCTGTGCCATCCCCCGAGCCCCCAAATCCAGCTGCGGGGGCTGGTTCCTCCTAAATCCCGTCCCGCGGCTGCCTGCGGGAAAAGAGAGCAGGGTGTCAACGAGAACCAAGGAGCGCAGCGCGGCGCTGCAGTGTGCCGGCAGCGGTGGGAGGTGGAGGGTCCCGGCTCCCTCCGCACCTGGAGGTGTCAAACATCTATAGATAGCGCCCGGCACCGGAGATAGCGCCCAGCACCCAGAGATAGAGCGGGAGCAGCGCCAGCGCCTGCCCAGAGGCTGCCCCGGGGGCCCGGGAGGGGTGGCTGGGCTCCCCCCGGCCAGCACTGCCCATCACCCGGCTGCTCACCCATGGCCAGGGGACACACCTGGGGACCCCACGGCCCGCGGGCTCTGTCCTGCTCCCCTCAGTCCCCATCCTGCTGCCAAGGGACCCCTTTTTTGTCCCGTTTGGCTTTGCTCCCGCCTGGAGCCAGCGGGGCTGGCGAGTGCTCCGGGCAAGGCTGCACGTGGGTTCAGGGGCTCCCAGGCCCTGGCCAGGCACATTTTGGCACACTTGGACATGACATGCTCAGGCAGGAGGTAAAACGAAGACAGCATCAGGGAAGACTCCCTGAGTTTTATTATCTACAGAAAAATACTGTGACGGCTCCCACTGCATCTCCCCCCTTGGAGATCCTTATCCTGGGCCAGGATCAAAGCTGGAGCGTGAGGCTGTGCCCACCCTCTCCAGAGTCCAGGGGGCAAAAGCCAGAGGGACAGGTGTCCCCTGGTCCCCTGCAGACAGCTGGGGTGCCCTGGCACGGGGCACACAGTGACGTGTCACCAGTTCTCAGTCCTCAGAGGGACAAAGGTGTCTCGGACACACCTGGACAAGGGGCTGCCATCCCACAGCACAGCTATTTCTGCCGCTCTGGAGGCCGGGGAAGTGTCTCCTCGGGCCTGCTGTGGGGCTCCTGGCTCTGTCCATCCCCCTGTGTCCCCTCTGCCATCCATTCTGATGGGATCTCCCTCTTGGCCAGCTCCACGTAGACACCGTTGTCCCGGCAGTGAGATGGGTGCTGCAGGGAGCAAGGGACAAGGTGTGAGCCTCACCACGGGTACCAGGGTGTGTTTGGAGGGGGCAGGGGGCACAGGATGCTGGGGTCTGGCACGGGGAGCGAGGCCCTGGATGCCGTGGCCCTGGCGAGGGGGGCAGTGATGTGGGGGTCCCACCACGCCTGCTGCAGCTCCTCACCATGGTTATGTACGTGTCCTCAGCTCTCCTCTTCTTCTTTGCCTCCTGCTCAGCCTTGGCTACCTCAGCTCCAGGGACTGAGGAGTAAATTGCTTCCTGCGTGGGGTGGATCAGGCTGTTTGGAGCCAAACAGCCCCCAGACACACAGGGGCTGCCTGACCCCAGTCACAGGGCAAGCTACAAGAGCCGTGGTTGGAGCTGGCCAGCGAGTGGCCTCTCGTGCCTGGGCCGTGTGGGCTCCCCTCCCTCGGCCTCCCCAGCCCTGAGCCCTCACACCCAACCCCAGAGACCCCTCCAGCCTCAGCTCTCACCTCTGCTTTGTTCTTGCTGCTGCTCTTCCCCATCCTCTCCAGGGCTGTGATGGTTGCAAACCTTGAGGGAAGGCAGCAGCAGTGTCACCTCCGGCGAGAAGCATCACCCGCTCCTCCTGTCCCTCACTCCCTCTCCCGGGACACTGACATCCCTTTGCACATGCCTGGGCCAGGCTAACCCTGCTGCTGGCACAGCCCAGGAGGTTTGGGAGCCGAGGGGACGCCGGCCGGGGCACAGTGACACTAGATGGCAGCAGGAGGCTGGCACCCCACACCTGGGGAGCGGAACCCTCACACCTGAGAACACCGGGGCAGAGCTTGGCCAGGGAGAGCAGCGCAGGGCTGCAGGGAGATGCTTCCTCACCCCCGTAAACCCAGAGCCAGCCTTGGTACCTCTTCCTCACGCAGAGCCCGGCCAGGAACGCCACCACCACGGCCACGCAGCCACAGCCCACCACGGCCGGCCAGAACCCGGAGTCTCTCGGGGCCGCGGCATCCTCAGGACCTGCCGGGGGGACACCAAGGCAGGGGATGGCGCCGCGGGGACCCCCAGAGCCTTGGGGGCAGCCCCGGGAGGCTGCGGGGGCGGGGAGCAGTGGCAGGGCGCGGCACGCACCTCTGGCTACGGCGGGGCTGACGAGCAGCACCGTGTGGCTCTTGAAGACGCTGCTGTGCTCCAGCAGCCGCAGCTCGCACTCGTAGGTGCCGCTGTCGTTGACTCGCAGGTCCTGCAGCCGGATGGAGCCGTCCCAGCGGGAGAGGTTCCCCTGCCACTGCGCCCGGTTCTTGAAGCGGCCCGCGGGGACGCTGTGGTTGCTGTAGTGAAAAAACACCATCTCCTCCTGCCAGGGCACGGACGGCGTCAGGTGAAGGATGTCAGGTGCCTGTCCCTCCTCAAGAGCTCTCGGTTCAGACTTTCTCCCCCTGTCCCGTGGGCTGTGCTCGTCGCACAGAGCCCGGCACTCTCAGGGAAAGCCCCAGGGTGCAGCACCCAGAGCGGCGCTTCCCCAGTGCTGCGCGTCCTGTCCCCGCACGGGGACCCTTCTTCCTCTCATGGAAACTTCCTCTCCTCATGGCCTGGCGACAGGCCGATGGGCTTCCCCACAGCCTCCCCAGCGCTGCTTCCCCACAGCCTCCCCAGCGCTGCTTCCCCACAGCCTCCCCAGCGCTGCTTCCCCACAGCCTCCCCGCGGCTGCCTCGCCCTCCCTCCGCTGCCACCCCTGTCACAACCCACCTGAGTGCCAGCTCCTGCCCTGTGCAGCCAGTCCACCTTGTGCAGGGTCCATCCCCTGCTGTCGGGGTCTAGGAAGAGGCACTGCAGCAGCACAGAGTCCCCAGCCCTAGCTCGGAGCTGAGGCTCCGTGAACACCCCGGCAGCCCCGCTGCATCGCCCTGCCGGGGACAAGGACAGCAGCATGAGCCCAGGGAGGACGGCCAGGTGCAGCCTGCCTGTCCCCATCGCTATCTCCTCTCCAGGGAAGCCTGGGGCTCGTGGCCCTGACCAGTCCAGAGGCCAAGCCCGTGCCTGACCCCTGCTCGTGGCGTGCCTGGGATGTGGGGCAGCACATCCTCCTGCCGCCACACCAAGGGCTGCTGCCGTGTGATCCAGCCGAAGGGGAGTTGGGAAGCTCAACCCCTGCCCTCCACGCCTCGGAGCCAGAGCCTGCAGCTCCTGCAGGGCTGTGCCTGTGAGTCACTGGCTGGGAGAACCTGTGCTGCTCCCATCTGTACCAGGCCAGGGGCAATTCAAGCGCTTCACACAAATTTCAGTTCCTCCCTCACTGCCCATTTGGCTTCCTTCCCCTTTGCTCACAGGCTCCAGACCTGGGCTTGTACTCGTCTGGCCACATAACCACAGCTTGGTGTTTCTAGAGAAGCTGGACAGTGGGAAAAAAGCAAAGCAGGGGAACATCAAAGAGCACAGAGCTGACAGCCCACACGAAGCAGCTGCCGGCTCACCGGGCTGCAGAGCGTGCGGCAGGAAGGGGATTAAAGGTCTTCTCCGAACTAAAAGATTCTCTGAAACGAGTGGGGCAGAAAATGTCACTGGAGCTCGTCCACCCCACCTGGCTCACCCTGCAGTGGCACTGCCAAGGGAGCTGAGGCTCTGGCTGCTCTTTGCTGAGAGCTGGCTGAGCTGATTCAGCGGGGAGCTGCTCACCCCGCTCAGCCTGTCCACCACCACCGGGGGCTGGGCCCTGGCCAAGCACCAAGCGTTTGTCTGAAACCCTGTAAATAATGAATGCTAAGTGCTGCAGCTTCCCAAACAAGTTCTGTTGGTCTTGACCAGCTGAGGAGTTGAAAATGACAAATATTTGCCAGCGGAGAAGACCAAGGGAACTGCCTGCCTTGAGCAGAGCCAAAATCAATACCTTGGAAACCTCTCCCTGTATTTAGACTTGGTGAAGCAGTTCTGCTTCTTTCAAAGCCTTGGAGCCTCAATACAGGACACATCCAGGGATGCCAGTGCAGTTTGGGGAGGTCTGCAGGAAGGGGAGATGCAGCACACGCAGGGCCAGAGCAGGGACTGGCACCCAGGAGAGGAGCAGCTCCTCGGGGTTCTCACCACGGGAGGAGAGACACTGATGGGTCTTAGAGCAAAGGCAGAGGGGAAAGCAGAGGGGAATAAAACTTGGAGCTTACCCAGCCATGTCAGCACCAGGGTCAGGCTCAGCAACACCTTCATCTCCCTCTGAAGAGAACAGCAGAGGTGACACGTGCTCCAGTGTCCCCTGGGGCAGGACACCAAGGATTGGCAGCCAGCTCAAGGTCAGAGGAAGACTCTGGTGTGCAGCCTCTGAGGTTGGGAAGCTGAAGTCAGCACAGCACAGAGGGCAGAGACCAGGGCTCTGGTTTGTGAGACTGTGCTGAGCCTGGGAAGGAAGAGCAAGCGTGGGGGAGAGGACTCAGCCTAAACCCCTTTATGGTTTCCCCCGGTGGTTTAGGGGTCGAGCCTCTGATACCTGAGCCGAGATGTTTGCAGGCGTTGACTCTGCCTGCAAAGCAATCAGATGTTTTTAACATGGCAGAATCAGAGAAGTTTGGTCCTAAAACACAGACCTAGGATCCAGGTCTAAATCCTGAGAGGCCCTGCTGGAGCAGTGCCACATCTGATCTCTGGATTCAGCTCGACCTGCTCCACATCTCTCAGAATAAAGCTGATGTCTCCTTTCTGCACGTTGCAGATTTATCCTGCAGCCCAGGGAAGGAGTGGCTGTCACCAGCAGGAATGTGGCAGCCAGTGTCCCAGGGAAGGCAATGTTCACGATTCCCAGCTGTGGCCATTCATTTAAGGGTGAGTAGTTACTGAGAGCAGCTCTCCTGCCCGGAGAGCCCTCACGTGAAGCTGGAATTGAGGCTGCCATTACCAGCACCTCCTTTCCAATACGGCAGAAATGAAATAGAAAGACAAGAGCTGAATCATCTCTGGCATTTTGGTGGCTTCTCTCTTTTTGCTCCATTGTGCAAGTGAAAGGCTCTCCAGGTTAGCTTCAGAAAGGGATTCCAGGCCCAGAATCAGCTGCTGGGGACCCTTGGATCAGTTCCAGGCTGGGAAAATCACTGCAGCTTTGTACCTTCATCACCCTGCCCTTTCCACAAACAAAAAACCCTGACAAGTGGCAGCAAACCTTCTGGAATTCTCTCCCATCTGCCTCTCAAAACACAGGACCCCTCTGGGGTTGGGTTTTGTGTGATTTGCTGTGCTCTGTGCAGCTCTGCCGTGACACACTTGGCTGCACAGCCCGACCTACAAACGCAGCTCCTGCTCAGCCCCAGCTCCCAGCTCAGGGCAGCAGGCACAGCATCCTGCTTTCCCGGAGACACTGCCAAAACCTGCAGAGCTGCACCTCCCAGGACCACCCTGTGCAACAGCCAAAATAGCAGCCAGCTCAAAAGCCAGTCCTGTTTGACTGCAGGAAGCTGGGACTTCTATACCCAGAACCTCCAAAAGGGGGGTCCTTGCTGGATTTATTGCCCTGGTTTGGAGAAGGATTTCTGCTCCTGGCTGGGAGCACATTTTTGCAGGGTCTCCCCCTGTGACACACAGCAGTGTGGGGTGCTGGGAGGCACCAGCTGGAGCCAGCACCCACTCACCAGGCTGTTGTGTGTGTGTGCCAGTGCTGACACATCCAAATTGCCTCTCCCAAACAGACTGGAGGAAAAGGGGCACAGGCACCGTGTGGCCTTCACATTTCCCTCCTTTTGCACATGGCATCTGAGTCACCAGCACTTTCTCAGGAAAAAACCACGCAGAAAGAAATATTACAGCAAAAATTACTCACCTAGTGTGGCCTGGAGAAGTCAGCTTGTCTTGCACGAAGGGTTCTTCAGCAACTGACTCTTGGGTGCCTATGCAAGATCTTTCTTGGCAGGTTGCGTCCGGTGGTCACGTTTACATGCAAGAGAAAGCAGAACAACAAATCAGGATGTGCAACAGAGAGGGGAAACCAACTGCAGATGCATCTGCCCAAGAGGGGTGATGGGGCAGCTTCAGGAGGCACCTGACAGGGACGAGCTGGGGCTCGGGCCCAGCGTGAGGGACTGGCCTGACCGGTCACGATGACCAGTCCAGGACGGAGATTCCTGGCACGCACCCCGTGCTCCCTCCTGCTTTGTTTTTGGGGACCAGAGCTGCTCAGGGAGCTGTCACTGCTGCACCCTGGATCCTGTCCCAGTGAGGCAGCAGCAGCACTGAGGGACGTGGCTGTGCCTTCCTCCTGCTGCTGCCAGGGTGCCTGAACCTGCCTGGCACAGCATGGGCAGCTGCCTCCTTCTGAAACACACACCAGCCACTGATTCTCCTCTGGTGCAACCCCCCTGGCCACTTTGAAGGCCCATTTTACCCTTCCTCTTTCCTCGAAACACCAGAGCAGCTCCTGTTCTCCATTCCAGTATCCCACTGTTCTCCATTCCAGTATCAGTGGCTTCGATGGCACACTGTAGCAATAAAGCAGATGGGACTCAGGTTTTTTTTTTTTTCATGCAGAAAAGCCCCTTCTTTATTCACATAACTCATTTTTATACAGTTTTCACAGACCTCGTGCTCAATTCCAATTGGCCAGTAGTTTTCTTGCTATTCAATTCATTGGTTAGTAAATGGCATTTTACCTCTCCATCAAATCTCTCTGTTCTCAGATTGTTTACATGTTTTGTCCACTGATTCTCAGTGGACAAATTTCATATTATTACGAGTGCAGCCTGTTTTTCCTACTGGAATAGGTTGTTGTGTTAACTAGCTTTTCATTCCTCTGATTCTTTCTTATGAGAACTTACAAGCTAGCTGCACTTAGAAGTATCATCAGGCCAGCTGGTAATTTAGCAGAGCAATAATAATTTCTTTTATAATATCTCTACTTGTATGCAACACCACACCAAGAAATTTCCATGTGGGTGGCAGAGGAAGAGGAAACTCAGCACCATTCACAGCTCCAAGGTGGCAGCTCAGCTTTGCCCCAGGAATATTCGCCCAGGATCCAGCACACTCATGGCCAAGGAGCTGAAATCCAGCATTTTGCAGCAAAAAAGAGCCTTTGGCTCCCCAGGGGAAGTCGTGTGGGCTGTGAGTGCTGAGAGAGGAACAGCAAAGCCACTTCCCCCAGCGTGATCCCACCACCAGGCTCTCCCAGGAAAGTTCTGGCTGACGGAGACCTTGTGTCACCAGGGAGCACAAACACTTTAAACACTGCTTTATAGCAGACAGGAAAAAAAATGCACTTATCTGGAGGCACAGATCTACAGCTGAACTTCACCACACCTGAACGATCTCCGCAGCCAGCAGAGGTGCTGAAAGGGGACCTGGCACCTGTTCCCTTTTGGGTTCAATCTGCTCCCTAAAAACCTTTACCCATCATCACACGACAGCTTTTACACCTCGGGATGGCAGTTTTATGAGTTCAGCTGTATTTAGCCAAATGAAGAGACCCCCAGCCCAGAATGGAATAATGCAATTTATTGGTAATTGCACAGCAAAATCAACAGTAAACCTGGAGCACATGTGTAAAAGGAGAATGTTTGACTGATGCAGAAAGAAAGCAGATTTTTAGGGATTGCGTGAGTGAATTCCACTGCTCTCTGCCATTTGTTGTTGGATAAGGCTGGTGAAAGAGGAAATGCCCTTCATGGAGGGGAAGTAATGCTGCACAATTAACCATTTCCCTAAAACAGGTCCTAGAAGAAGGGAGGAAGAAAACAACTACTGCAAACAGAACATTCCTTTGGGCAGTGCTTGAGTCCATGGCTGAGGTAGATGGGGTTGTGTGTCCCCAGAAACAGAGTCCCCATTTGCATTTCTGATTTAAGGAAAAAAAATAAATCGTTTTCTATGAATTGTGCTTCACTTCTACAAGTAGAAGGGAGCAGTACCCAGTGATGCAGCTGAATAAAAAAATACTTCAGGAGCAGTAGGTTCTCTTCACTCCAAGAGAGAGGATGCCAGATATCTCACTTCATCAAACTGGTGTGAGTCAGTATGTTCCAAAAAACCTGAGAATAAACCTTGTCAGTGCCCAGAGGTGACCAGCCCAGAGAGCTGGAGCAGCCTTTGCTTCAAAAAGTTGGATTTCCAGGGCTCAGGAAAAGAGGGATGTCACCCCCCCCCCAAAAAAAAAAGAAAAAAAGAAAAAAAGAAAAAAAGAAAAAAAGAAAAAAAGAAAAAAAGAAAAAAAGAAAAAAAGAAAAAAAGAAAAAAAGAAAAAAAGAAAAAAAAATCAAACAACGAACCAAACCAATTTGCAGGAAAACCAAGGCACTGCAGGCACTGAGGCTTCTGTAGGCCCCGCAGATCTGAGGGCAAGAGATTTTCTTTTCCCCAATAAATTAGAAAGACCTTTAGAAAACCATTATTTTGTGCTTAAATAGAAGTGAATTATCCCATCAGCATTATTCTTCCAATCCACCGAGAGCAGAGCACGTCCTTCAGTGTGCACTGGTTATCCAGCAGCCCCGGGAAGGATCTAACCATGATTTTCAGTGCTGTAATTTTAGTCTTTTTTCACAGCTTCAGCCTCCCTTCAGTACGGATCTTCCTCATCTGTGTCCTAAACGGGGAACATGGAGAAAAACTGAGATTATGTGTGAAGAAGTGAATCAAGTCATGAGTTCAGCCAAATGCTGAGCCTGGCTGGGCTTCTGGCAAGAGCCTAAATGCTTCCCAAAATGCTGCTGTGCTTGCAAAAACACTGGTATAAATATAAAATAAATATAAAATATAAAGTAAATATAAAATATAAAATATAAAGTAAATATAAAATATAAAATATAAAATATAAAATAAATATAAAATAAAAATAAAAATAAATATAAATATAAATCCCTTTGACTCCTCCCAGACACAATCACCAGGCTGTAACCCACAGGTGAAATGTGTTTTAAGAGAAGCAGCAGCTAAAGATGAACCAGAAATGAAGCAGCACTACCCTGCAGAGCCAGCCCTGAGCAGCACAAATTACTGTTTTTCAGCCTGACAAACACCCACTTCCAGAACCCCATGGTTGCTGTAACCACAGCCCTCATTTGATGGTGTCCCCACAAGCAGCTCTGCAGGTCTGAGCTGGGAGCTCACGCAAACACCTCAGCTCTGCAAGGGAAATCTCGATGCTCCAGACATTCCCACTCTGAAGAGATTTTCCATTGGCTTTGCCATTTTAATTGTTTGGTCACATACGAAGCACGAAAAAGCACATTAGAGAAACCTCAAAAATGCAGAATCGTTAAAGTGAGAGGGCAGCATTCTCAGATAAATATTTCAGCATCAGACAGCAAAGGATCAAACCTGACAGAACAGTGTACATGAGAGCAGCAGGGTTTTATCATTCCAACTGGACTCCTCCCAAAGCACGAGAGGACATTTTTCATCTCCCATGTCCTGACAGCGTTTCCTCACCACACTGGGGCTCCATCCTTTGCCATCCTGGCACCTCCCTGATTCCCAGAACATGGCCTGGAGCAGCCCTTCCAGCTCCCAAGGCAGCTCTGCCTTTGGCTCAAGGCATCTCCTGCTTCCCGCACCTCTCCAAACCTCCTTCCCAGCACTGCAGCTCCGAGCCGGCTGTGTCTAATGCAGAGCCGTAAATATTTTATGTACAACTTACGTAATTGCCTGTTTTTCATCCCGTATCTAATAGAAACCATCAGCACGCGCCTGTCTGAAGGCTCGGGCATTTAGGACTTTTTAAATCACTGGCGTTTGGAGGGTGAATCAAGCAACAGGTATTTAAATCGTCCTTAACTGGCGTCCTGACTGTGTGCCTGAGGGGCAAGGGTGCCCCCGAGGGAAATCTGCTCTGCAGGACACTGGGAAAGAACGAAAGCCCTCTCCAGGTGGGCATTACTCTGGAATGCGGCTGCCGATTCCAGCACACGGGACTCGCACTGAACGAGGGCAGCAGGTGGCAAAACCTCTGCGGAGCTGGAGCAGGAGGCACCTGATGAGCAGGAGCTGCTGCGGGGAGGGGAAGGGAAGCAGCAGAATTAGAAGGCAACCACCACTTCAGAGAGGGCAACAAACAAAAAGCAGAAACAAACAAACAAACCGCGAGGGTTTAGCAATGTTCTGGTGGAATGAAAACGGGGTAAAAGGAGGAAGATCTGCGCCAGCTCTGCAAAAACACAGCGGGCTGAGGGGTCACTGCCTGCCTTCCCCACCACGGCCAGCCCCAAAGTGCTCATGCAGAGCCCCTAGAGAAACCCCAGAGCAGCTGGCACTTCAACCCTGATTTGTCATCTTAAAATGACAGCTTAGATTCCAATCAAGTCCAATGAAAAATCAGTTTGATGGGTCTCATGGCAGCTTCCCCACCAGTACAACCAGCAGCTCTCACTCCCTGCAGCTGGGAAGCTCCGAGGAGCCTTTGGGACACACCTTGGACACCCAGAGGTGTTAGGACACCCTGCCTGCTGCTCTCAGCACCTTCTTTGAGCACCCAAGTTGGCAAAACTGCTGTGAAAACACCAACTTTCACTTACCACACAGTTCAGGCACCACTCTTTGATCTTCCCCCCGCAGCCGGCTGTGTCTGCCTGCTCAGGCCTGCAGGAAAAGCACGGGATCAGCTTGGACTTTTCCCCCCAGACCTTCCAGTACCTCCTCTGGACTATGAATTCTGGTTATAGCACATGGAGCTGAAGGCTTTTCATCGTGAGGAAAACCTTTTAAGTCTGCACAGCAAAGCCAAAAGGACTGAAAGCTGCCGGATGCCTCATTTTGAAGGTGGCACTTCAGTGCCACAAAGATTAAAACAAAAGTTGCTTTTTGACTGGCAAATCTTACACCACCAATCAAAACATTGAACCACTGCAGTAAAAAAAATCATTCTGCAAGGAATTGAGCAGAAGGGAATTCAGTCTCCAAGGCTCCTTCAGTACCCGGCATCTCTGCCACAGGTAGCATTATTGGGTTTATTTCGCTGTTAGGGGGACTTCACCCCAAAATGCAGCACAGAAAGCTCACACATGCAAAACATCCTGCTGACTCAGGCCCAAATAAGCCTCATTACAGAGGTGAGATATGTCTGACCCTAAACTGCTTCAGTTCCATGGCATTCCTCAGGCGAATGACAGAGAAAAGGGGATGGGCAGCACTTGGTTTGTGCTGCAGCACGGGGAGCTCCCGAAGCTTTCTGCCTGCTGGGTGAGCAGCAGATACCAATGACTGCGCTGCGCTCGGTTTATGCTGAAGGACAGTGGGGAAATCATCCCTCGTGCCTGTGCCAACACCCCAAAGTGGAAATACAGGCTCCAGCCTGCAGCCAGGACTTACTCATCAGACACTTCGATGGAGGATTTCTTGTAGCCACATTTTCCTTTCTCCTTCAGCACCCGGAATTTCCTCCCCATCCTCACCAGCAGCAGAATGACCACGAGGACAGAAGGGAGGAACACCAGGATGGACAGCAGAGCTGCTGAGCTCAGCTGGAAGGCCAGGCCTGAAACGCAGCGAGACACGGCTTGGCTGAGCCTGTGGGACAAACGCTCAGCCAGGCACAGCAGGGTGGCCCTTGCACGTGAAACACAGGGCTGGCAGACTGGGAACAGCCTGTCCCCACATCTGCAGGGCTCCTGCCCCCAAACCTGTGGGGCTCCTGTCCCCAAACCTGCAGTCCCCACAACTGCAGGGCTCCTGCCCCCATACCTGCAGTCCCCACATCTGCAGGGCTCCTGTCCCCAAACCTGTGGGACTCCTGTCCCCAAACCTGTGGTCGCCACATCTGCAGGGCTCCTGTCCCCAAACCTGTGGGGCTGCTGCCCCCAAACCTGCAGTCCCCATATCTTCAGGGCTGCTGTCCCCAAACCTGTGGGGCTGCTGTCCCCAAACCTGCAGTCCCCACATCTGCAGGGCTCCTGTCCCCACCCCTGTGGGGCTGCTGTCCCCAAACCTGCAGTCCCCACATCTGCAGGGCTCCTGTCCCCACCCCTGTGGGGCTGCTGTCCCCAAACCCAGCCCAGGCAGGCTCAGGTGGAGGGAGCTGCAGAGGAAGGCAGGGCACGACACAGTTCTATCAGCACGGCTGAGCTGAGAATTTGGGGCAGGGCTGGCACGCAGGGCAGATGAGGAAATTGTTACTGACAATCAGCGCTTGTGATGCAGAGATTATTTTTAGGCCAGCGTTTCCTCAATGTTTAACTTGTTCTGCCGCAATTTGCGGAGGCTGAAACTTCTGAACAAAGGGACACGTTTGATTCCTGTTATCACCACAGCTCCCCCTGTCCCTTCCTGCCCCAAATCAGTTCAGGAGCTCTCAAAGTACTGAGCTGGGAGAGCGGGGCTGAGGTAACCTCTGCTGACACTCCAGCGTGGAAGTCCAGGGAGCGTTTCCCACGTGATGCTCAGAATTCCAAGATCCCACAAAGCAACTCTGTCACTCTGGTGGGGCCAAACTCTGGGCAGGGAGCCTTACCCCGCTCTGTAACCAGCAGCACCGTCTGGGGAATGTTGTGATAAACGTCTGGAGGGTTCTTCACGCTGCAGATGAACGTCCCGTTGTCACTGAGCTCTGGGCTTTGTATAGCGATGGAAGCATCGCCATTAGCGACATTCCCAACCCAGGATATCCTGTCTTTGAACTTCCCCGCTGTCGGGGGGTGAGGGACGGACTGATAATGGAAAATCTGCAAGGAGGGAAGGGCAATTATTGCGGCAACAAAACATCCCAGAAAGCAGAGTGAGCTGGTTTTTGCGTTGCAAAAAATAAAGGAATTTTGCATTGTAAAAATAAAGGGATAATGGCACATTAAGAAGTTAGGAAGAATATTTCCTATGTAAGAGAAATAAAGCTACCAACTGAATCTTCACAGTCATTGTGTGCAGCGCACAATGCAGCACTTGTGACAAAGCCCCAAATCTATCCACTTTATCATTATTATGCTATTTTGTATTTGCCTAGAATATTTTTTTCACCCAGAGAACACTAAAGGAATTTTACAGGGGAAAGAAGGCAACAACGAGACTCCCAAACCACAAAGTGGTTTGTGAGCCCAGCAAAGCGAACAGAAAATTCAGATTTTCAGCATGCCCAGAGGCCTGGCCCTGTTCCACCTACTGTCTCCATCTGGCCCCCCGTGAGGGGGCGGTAGGTCCAGTCCACCAGCAGGCTCTCCGTGATGGGGGAGCTGGATTTGAAGGAGCATTTCAGCAGCACTTGCTCACCCACATAAGCTCGGACTTTAGGACTGGCTTTAATTTCCAGGGAAAGAGCACTGCAGACACCTGATGGAGCAGGCACAAAGGGCAGGCATTCATTTCTTGTTACCTGCGAGGTGCAAAATTGTCCCGAAAATCCCGACACGTGTGCAGGTCAGCCAGAACTCAAAGACTAAAGCACAGCAGTGACTCCCTCCCCAACACTGAAGTTTGCAGGAAAGCAGAAAACTTCCCTGACCTGGAACCGGCTCCAAATAAGGTGCCTGCGCAGAACCACCACAGATGTTTAGATGTGGAGACAAAGAGCCGAAAATGGAATCAGCTGCGTCTCCGACCAGTTGCGAAATACCAGCTTTAGGTACTTCAGAGCAGTTCCGCTCTGCCTTTCTGGCCACAGCGCCTGAATTTCACACGCGCCGGGTCAAAAGTCTCCCCACGGCACCAAGCGCTCCAGTTCTTGTTTCCAGCGTGTGCAGCCGCTTCTGCCCGTTCAGCGGCCGCGATGCTCCGGCCGTTCCCGAGCCTCCCTCCGCCCCGGGACCACCGTTGTCCGAGCCTCCCACCGCTCCCGGAGGGCTCTTCCCGAGCTTCCCATCTCCCCCAGAGTATCGACCACCGCGGGACCACCCTTCCCGTGCCTCCCACTGCCCCGGGACCATCCACGGCCCCGGAGCCGCATCCCGGCCCGGTTCCCACGCGGGACCCCCGGCGCACCGCGGGCACCGCCGCTCCCGTCCCGTCCATCCCATCCCGGCCCCCGGAGCCCCCGTTACCGAGCAGCAGCAGAGCCCCCCGCGGGAGGAGGAGGCGGCGGCCGCCGGCCCCCGCGGCCCCTCGGCGCCGCATCCCGGCCGGGCTCAGCCCCGGAACATGGCGCTCACCTGGCGCAGGTGAGGGCGGGGCAGCCCCGAAATGGCCGCGGCGCCCGAGTTCACCTGGGCACGCCTGGGCACACCTGGGCGGCCGTGCTGGGTCCGGGACGAGCGAAAGGGCCCGCGCGGCCCCCGCGCTTGTCCCCAAATCCCCGAGTGGCCAGCCCGCTCGCTGCGCTTTTTTTTGTTTGTTTGTTTTTTGGGTGCTGCCGCAAAACAAGGAATATGTCAGGGTTTTATTATTAACCCAGGATGTTCCTCGCTGTGAGATCTTTGTAGATTTTCAAGCGCAATCAGCAAAAAAAGGGGACCTAATCAGGGGAATAGACAGCAGCTGCGTCCCTTGGCCAAGGACACCCTGGAACTGACAAGTTTTAGGGATGTAATAAATCAAGATGTTGATGTGTGTCTGTGTGTACATTGCTAACTGGGCAAAACAGCCAAGGTGTATACATCCTAGAGCTGAACTAGCTTGGTTATAATACCAAAAATCACACTTTCAGGTCAAAAACACGCTGGCCAGGTGAAGAGCCTGCCCCAGAGCAGGGGTGGAAGTTGGCTGGGGTCCCATAACTTGTATGGGAATTAATAACCCACTGTAAGAGAGGGGCTGTACTTGGGAAGTTACTAACCCTGAATTCTGTGCATAAATAATGGTGGTAAAAGTTCAGTGGGATGTGCTGGATTTGTGGGACAACACCAAGCCCCCAGGCTTGGGCTCCTCTGAAATCAATCATCAATGTCTCCCTGAAGTATTTAATTATTGGTTTGTTGCACACCGGGTAACAAATCTGATTTTGGGGACAAACAGTGCAAATCTGCTCATTTGAGGTGTCAGGGGCCCCCAGGTCACATCCCCCCTCCACACCAGCACAGCTCTCAGCAAGGTGCCTTTATTTACAACACAGGTGAGTGAAAATGAAAACAGACAGCCAGGGAACGTGGCTGGCACATCACAGGTTATAAAGCCATAAAGACACTCTACAAACAAACAGGCTTTGATTTGGGGCTGGGTAAATACTGTAACAGCATTGGTTTGGGGCTGGTGAGACACCGTTAGAACTCTGTGGGTTCCAGTTTTGGGGAACAGAGGAGAGCACTGCGATAGCAAGAGTGGGAATGGGAACGGGGGGGAGCTGCTGAACCCAGGCAGAAAACTCTCCTCAGCCCCCGAATTCTCCCAAAGCTGCAAGAGATGGATGTGCAAACCACCCCGGCTGGTGAATGTTAGCCCTAACAACAAAGAGCACACCTTGCCCAGCTCTAACACGGTCCATCTAAGGCAGAAAAGGGATTCCAAGGACGTTTGTTGTACCAGCTGAGGCCTCACTGCTCAGTCTTCCTTCTCAGGACGCCAGGGAGGATTCTCAGGGAATGAAACCAGGCACGTTGTGGTTTCTAAGGTGCGAGAGTGCATCTGCTCAAGCACCTCCCAGCCACTTCAGTCAGTCTTGGCACTTTCATCTTCCAGAAAAGCCGTGCTCCCATTCCACAGGTGAGAAGATGAAGGAGAGTTCTTTGTTCACGGGGCAAGATCCTCCCGCTTTGCTTCGCTGCAGGGAGTTCACAACTCGTGTAAAGTCACCCTCTTTCCATGCAGGACTTTCAGGTTGAGCAGAGGTACCACACCAGCAGCGTGGGGCGTCTGGCATCCAGCTTTGTTCTAACACCCCAAATTACAAGCTTTCACCAGCTGCTTTGGAAGCACCTGAGAAGAAAGATTGTAAGAAAAACAAACCTCCATTACTCAGGGTTATTGTCAAAAAACAAAATAATAGAGGCGACTGCTGACCTCAGAAAGTGTGGGTGAAATTTATGCTGACACGTTTAAGCAAAGACAGTGAATATGGAAACAGTGCCAGTCTTCCTGTTGCAATTTTAAAACAATAAAGGTTAAAGTAATCAAAAAGCAGATTCAAAACTGACAAAAGGGAAGTAATTAATTCCTCTTCATCTACAAAGCAGAAATGCCATGGAAAGCAGCAGCAACAGCTTTCCTACAAATGCTCCTCAACTGCAGGGTGGAGAAATCTCGTGTACATTTAAGAGCTGTGATTGTTCAGCTGCCTCTGAAGGATCCTCAACAGCAAAGTGTGAGTGTGGCCTCAGTTCTGACTGAATAGCAGGGGAATACCCGAGGGAATCTGTCTTGGAGAGTCCACAGGAACACTGAGACATTAATTAGAGAAGGTTTGGATGGGTACCTGCATTGTGCACACCAGCAAAGACCTTTAATCTTCCAATGGAATGGGTTCCTTTTCTTCCCCCATCTTCAGGCTCTCCTTTTCTTTACTGCTATAAAAATGGGAGGGAAAAAAAGAGGAAAAAAGCCCAAATCAGTGTCATGCTGAGCAGCAGGATGTCCTGAGTCACACACAGCACACCCAAGGTGAGGTGGTGAGTGTGCCACACGTGTGGTGACCACAGCTCAGGGGACAGGGTGGTCATCTGCCCGCCACCACCACAGCAGCTGCGTCCCCCTGAGTGAGGAGCCACTGAGAAGGGCAAGAGCCAAATGAGGACTCCAGAGCTTGTCCATCCCGGGGCTCTGTTCTGCCTGCACGCAGCTAATTATCACTAATTGGGTTGGCAGTTTTGCATTGCAGATGCTCCGTGCAGGGTCCGGGCCGAGAATTCAGAAAGGCCGTGGAGATAAACTCGTCAGGCTCTGCCAGGGGCCTCTCCCTCCCTGCCCTGTCCTCACCACTCGGTGTCTGCCGCCTCCAGCCTCTTGTCTCGCGCTCTCCTGCGGTGCTGCCGACAGATAAGCACAGCTATCACCACGATGATCATCAGCACAGAGGCAGACCCCACGGCCACGGCCAGGAAATGGATTTCTGAGAAGTTCACTGCGTGGGGAGAGACAGAGGAATGAAGCAGAGGGACACACAGGAGGAACGAGGCTGGGATCCTGTGTCTGTGAATAAAACCTTTCCTCAGGCTCCTCTTTTTCCCTCATGCTTTCCACTTACACCCCCTTTTCTCCCATAACTTTCCCAGATGTGGAAGAAGGCCACTCTGGCTAAATCCACACAGCCTCTGGGGGGGTTTCTTGGCCTCTCACCTTTCTGCACAACCCGGAGCCGCACCTCCCCGATGGTGCCATACACATCTGGCCAGTTTGCCACCTGGCAGGTGAAGGTCCCGTTGTCACTGGGCTGCAGGTTCCAGATGATGATGGAGACATCGTTTCGCTCAATGTTCCCATCCCAGGTGACTCGCTCTTTAAACCTTCCCGAGGGGGGCTTGTAGGGCTCCTTCAGGTAGTAAAACACCTACAAAAATCACAGAAACATCGAATGGCCTGGCTTGGAAGGGACCTGGAAGATTCCTGAAGTCTTGTCAGGTGCAGGATGTCACCTAAGACAGGGCTCAGCTGTGGTGTCAGCACGTCCAGCTTTGTAAAGCCACAAATATGTTAACCCTGACCACCCAAGACTGAACATGAGAATGTTCTTTAGGCAGGGTCTATAAACAGGACTGGGGTTAATCACCACAGGTGACGAAGGCCCGAAGGTACTCGTGGGTTTGGGGTGTGTCCGTACCCACTCCCTGCTCACCCCGGGCCGGCTGCTGGGGCAGGGGGAGCCCCTGGAAGGGGGCACAAAGATCTCACTCACCGGCTCATGGGCGCTCAGGTCCTCGGGCTGGAAGTTCCAGCTGACGGACAGCTGCGGGCTCACGGGGCTGCTGCTGGAAAAGGTGCATTTCAGCCGCTGGTTGGTCCCGTTCACGGCGACCAGCTCCTTGGCAGTGTGAACTTCCACCGCTGCCGCCAGCCACAGCGCTGCAGGGCAAACAGAAAATCACTGTCCGGAGCGAGCTCATCGCTGCTCCTTATCGGCTTTAGCTCCCTGCGAGCCTTATCTGCGCTGGCAAGGGATAACCCGAGTGTCTCCGGTGCATTCCTGCGGATTTATTCAGAAAAACCCTTTCAAACTGGACTGAGAGCCACCCAATAATTTCTATTTCCCATGCTAGAAGTTCCCTTCCTACACTTTCTACTCAGCCTCGTGCACACCACGGTGGCACTGATACATCCAGAGCCAGTTTTAGAGGCTTTATAGCCCAGCTGGGCAACTGCAGGTAAATTCAGCCAGGCTGAAGAATTCTACAGGAAATCCTCAAGGTAAATGTGGATTTGTTTTTCCAAGAAACATTCCCACAACCACCACGGCTGCTGCTTTAAAAATAAGTGAGCATCACTCACTCGATGCTGCCCTGGACCAGAGACAACCAGCAGGAGGGAGAGCAAGGAAAAGAGAGGAAGAAAACGAAAAATAAGAAAAATTAATGGTTTGCTGGTGAAGGAAATAGAAAATATCAACATCCTGTCACATTAGGAAGTTAACTCACCCCAGTGTCATTCAAGCCAAAAGAAAAGCTTTTCTAGGGTTGTAAAATATAACTTCACAATAAAGATGTGTTTGGAAGTAATTTATGACTACATACTTCCTTCCAAATAATTCCGTATCTCAAAGGGAAAAAGACTTGGAATGCCAAAACACTGAAGGTGTTCACACATGAAAAACCTCACTGGCAGAGATCACGTTGCTCATACATGGATTCGGTGCCAAATCTTTTCATTTTAAACCCCTTGAAGAGAACTAAGCAAGAAATAAGAGTAAAAACTATTTTACAAGGCCGATTACATCCGTGTGCTGATGCGTTTGGGAAAGGAGGATGTGTTATTCTTAAAATCCAGGTGTTTTGATATAAACCACTGAAAATTCAAGTGAGTTTCGTGTCAGCCTGGAGCCTTTGCTGTGTAAAGGATCTGAAGCCGGGGCTCCTGGACAATCCCTGATTGTTTAGGAACAAAGGTAGCAAAAAAAAAAAAAAAAAAAAAAAAAAAAAAAAAAAAAAAAAAAAAGGGCTGGGAGTAAAGTTCAGATTCCTGGCAGGAGAGAAAAAGGCGTTGAAACCGGAGCTGAGGAGGAGATCAGCGGAGGAGATCGGTGTTCTTCCTCTCGCCCAAAATACGCCCAAACCTGTTGGGGAAGAAACTCAACCACCTCGTGCCCCTTCCAGCGAACCCCGCACAGAAAGAATCGCAGCAAGGACGGGGGAAAAGCCTCAGCCTTGGGGATAATTTAGGGGATCAGAAGAGGGCCGTGAGGCCGGCCGGGGACAGGTTTCCTTACCTCGGAGCTGCACCCCAAGGACGAGCGCAGCGCCCAGCCAGGTGCGGCCGCGCATCGGGGAGACAAACCCGGGGCTGCAAAGGCAAATCCGCTGCGGTTCTCCGGGACTGGGTAAAAGATGAGTTTCTCTAAGTCTTCCCAGCACAGCCGGGCAGATTCCTTGCGCCCAGCCCGGCCTGCGAGGGAAGGTGAGCGCTCGCCCTGCCCGAGTCAGGGCGCGCTCCTTGCCCAGGTGTGCCCAGCCCCGCTCACTTCTGCCGTCAATCAGCGAAATTCCCAAGGTAAGATTAATTTCTTCTTCCTCCCATATTCCCCTGCTCTTTTGTGTTGCAATCATTCCTCCTCCCAGCCGCCACCCGAAACCACTCCCCTCTTGTGGGAAGTCAAAGAACATTTGCCTGGAGGTGTTCATAGGTGACTCGAAGGAATGAGGGCCATTTGTTCCGCAAAAAACCTGCAAACAACCCTAAAAAGAGCAGCCCAAAACTGACAGTCCGTGCCGCAGGGCGGGCCCTCACCCAGAGGATGGAAACCCACCAAACACGGATACCTCCCCTAAAGTGATTTGAAGGTTCCTTGGTCGCAGCCTGGCGCTTGGGAAGTTCTGGGAAAAGCCAGGTGGAAAGTGGGTCCACATTTCAGGCGCAGCTGGGGAAACGCCGTGCTGCTCCACACCACGAAATCCCGTGGGACACAAAATATTCTGCAAGGAGGCGCGGGGCAGTTGTGAGAGTGTGAAAGCAATCTGAGCCTGTGTGTGGCAAAATGAGGATGTTTGCATTCGAGGGCCATAAATCCCTGGCCGTGGCAGCGGTTCGTTCTGGTTCACGATCCCGTCCCAAGAAGTCATCCCAGGTTACCGGTTTCGGCTGTGGCTGGTGCCGATTTCCTTCGCAGGGGTGCAAGGGGAGGGTGCCCGAACCTCTGGGTGTTTGTGGGGAGGTTCCCTTCAGCGATTTGGCGAGGGAAAATCAGCACCGAGGCCGTCAGCTCCCTGGATTGTCCCCAGAGCAGAACAGGGAATCCTGTGTGTGCTAGCACACCCCTGCTAACAGCTCCGGGACACCAGGGATCTCCATTTCCCTGCGAATTATTTGGTCCCGTGTTAGCCCTTCATCACTTCATCTCCCCAGATTTCCACTCAGGTACGGTTCCAACAGATCACCTGCTTTTGTTTCCTTGCCATGTGAATATTTATCACTCTGGGGCTTTGTTCAGGCTGTGTTTAAAGTTTAACAGCCAATTTGCTGCCACTTCCTAATCCTGTTTCTGCAGGGGCTGGGAACAGCCCCTGTTCCCACCTTCGCCTGCAGACTTTTGCTAATCTTCACCTTCTTTCAAAACAGGTGGACTCCAACTTTCAGGAGAAGACCACGTCCCTGGCACACTCGCCAGTAGCCTAAATTCTCTGATGTTCCACTTGGAAACATAAATCAGGAAAAGAGAGCCCTGACGCGCAAAGAGAGCACCCCAATAAAGGAAATGGCGCACAGCAACATCCCCTCTCTGTCCATGCCAGCATCCCTGCGGGCAGCAGAGCCTGGAACGCCCCTGGCCCGGTCCCACGGGTCGGTGGCCGCCCCAAGCCCCGGCTGGCCGGGACCGTCCCCTGCGTGCGGCGCTGGCCGGGCCAGGAGCCCCCTCTAGCGGGCCACATCCACGGGAAGCGCCCGAGCGGGAGAACCGCCCAAAAATGCTGCTGCGCTATCCCCGGGAGGGCCCTGGGGAGCGGCTGAGCGCAGGGGATGGGCCCGGAGCGGTGGCCTCAGTTCCGTGCCCGTGCGGGGGCTCTGGGTGCTGCTGAGCTTTGCGTGCTGCTTCTGGTTCCTTTATTCCCACCTGCCTGAAAGGGACCTGCAGGGAAGATGGAGAGGGGCTCTTCGTCAGCAGCTGTAGAATAGAACCAGGGGGAATGGCTTCCCACTGCCAGAGGGATGGATGGATGGGATATTGGGCAGGAATTGTTCCCGGGGAGGGTGGGCAGGCCCTGGCACAGGGTGCCCGGAGCAGCTGGGGCTGCCCCTGGATCCCTGGCAGTGTCCAAGGCCAGGCTGGACACTGGGGCTGGAGCAGCCTGGGACAGTGGGAGGTGTCCCTGCCATGGCAGGGGTGGATGGGATGGGCTTTATGGTCCCTTCCCACCCAAACCATCCTGGGGTTCCACGTGAAGTCGTTTGCTGCAGTTGGAACTTCTCAAACTCCCACTTTGAGAGGCTGTTGGGAAGGTCCTGATGGTGAATCTGATTCCAGCTCGTTTCTCTGTCCTGCTGCTCCCAGGGCAGCTCCGGGAGCAGCCCCAAGCCCTGCAGAGCAGAGCAGAGCAGAGCAGAGCAGAGCAGCCGCCCCTCGCTGGCGGTGACGTCCCATGAAGACCTTTTGAGCCTCCGCACTTCCTGACCTGGGCTCATTTCACGTGTCTGGGTCTGCCTCGGCTGCTCTGGAAAGAGTGAGTCCCCCAGCCCTGCTCGGGTCAGTAACAATTCTGGGAAAAACAATCCTGGGCCTCTTTCTAGAAAAGCCACCGCGTTCTTTCCTGCCACAGCCACGCCAGTCTGATGTGGTGGAGAGGAGCAGCAGGAGGAGGATCACGAGGATGAGGCTGGAGCAGTCCCTGCCCCTCCTGGGGCTCCTGCTGTGTGCAGGTGAGTCCCCAAACTTCAGGCAGCTGCGTTGGAGCTCGGGGCAGCGTGGGCTGTGAGGTTCCACGCTCTTAATGTTGGTTTTATCCTTTATCCGTGTGCTTTCCTTAAAGCGTTTGGTGATCCTGGGTAAATAACTTCAGGCTTGGTGGGGTATCAGGGGTGTGGTGGCAGTTCCCACCTGGGCACTTGGAGGGCCCCGAAGTTTAGGATGGAGAGCAGAGTACCTGTAAAGGCTCTAATGAAGGCAGTAATGAGGGGAGGTAAGCGTGCAAGGCAATCCATTAAGAGCTGTTACAATGAGACTCCAACTACTCTGCCAAAGTGCTGCAAACACCAATCTTTGTGGAGATAGAAAATGCGGTTTATCAGTGGCCTGTTGGTTTTTTTCAGATTTAAATTTGTCGATGTAAAATAAAAAAGCAGCAGGTCACCTTCTCTCCAGCGAAGTCCGCTCTCTGTGGAATTCAAATCTGCCATCACTTCTTTACGTTACTTTTTGCAGAAAGATGAATGTCTTTAAAGGAAATCACAAATCTGATTCACACCTCCTAAAAACTCTTTCTCTGATATTCCAGCTCCAGAGCCTTCCATGGAGCAAGTTGTTTCCTACAAGGCAGAAAAACCACAGGGATAAACTGGTTTACAGCGTTAAATCAACGTCAGGGTCCCACTCTCCAGTGAGTTCTCTTGCAGAGGACAGAGGTTCTTAGCAGGATTTTCCAGCAGTGATAATAAAGCAGAATTTCGGGGTTTGCATCTTGCAATAACAACCCTTTTTCTGAGCTGGGTTGGAAAATGATTCAAATTTCCATTCTGCGTTAGGTTCTGTTAAAAATGGCTTCCAAGGCCAGAACAACATCCTGTCTCAGCACCAGAATATTTCTGATGCCTTCAGCACGATTGTGGGATTATAAACATCTCTTTCAAGCAGCTGAGTTCTGAAAGGATGTCCTGGGAGTAGGAAAGGTGTGTGATATCTGAAGCTCAATTGCTTAACATTCCTTATTCTTTTTTTTTGCAGTTGGAACCACAGCTCAGCAGGGTAAGTGTATTTTACCACCATCCTTAACTATTTACCATGCCAAAAACCCCAAATATGCCTCGAAAGTGAGGACTAGGAGCCAAATAGAAAGATTTGAATTTTGTAAATGTTGCAGGATAGGAACAATTCAGTGTTCATTAATTGACAGTGATCTTAGTGATTGGAGAAATTGGTCCCTAATTATTACCAGTGTTGGGCATTTCCAACACTGTGAGGCACTGGTGAGACGATTTTTTAACACTCCTTATTTTCTGTTTTGCAGATGAAGAACTGGACAGTAAGTGACTTTTACCAGCATTCTTTAGTATCTGGTGGGATATAAAGACCGTAGCTGACTAAAAACCAGGCAGAAATATTCGATTTTTGCCCTTGGCTTCCTTTCTCACTGGTGTGTCTTCCCAAGGGGAATTCCTGGTGGAGATTTCTGGCACCACGGTGACAATCACGTGTCCCTTTGAGGACGAGGGCATCCAGTGGGACCTGTCTGGGAGAGCACAGGACACCCAGGAGAGGAAGTTCATTATAAAGGACCATGACAGCACTCCTGCCAACCTGAGCTGCTCCTCGCGTGATAAGAAGCAGCAGCTGTACCTGAATGCCAGAGGCCAGTGCAGACCCCTCGCCCTGCACATTCCAGTGGCAGCTTTTGGGAGCTGACACTTGGTTTTCCATTCTGGGGGGGCTAATGTGGTGCTGCCGAGGCCATTCCCGCTCTCTGTGGGCAGGGAAGGAGCCCCAGAGCCCGTTTTTGGCAGAAGGAATCTCCCCTTTCCTCTCAGTTTGCCCTTGTCCCCTTCCCAGCTGCCTGTAGCCCAGTGCCAGCCCTCAGGTGAGCGGGGCCTGGGCTCTGCCTGGCTCTGAGCATCCCCCCTGCCCTCTTCCCCCGCAGTCTGTGCCAACTGCGAGGAGCTGGACGCCCTGACCGTGGCAGGGATCATCACTGCAGACCTCCTCATCACCCTGGGCGTGCTGATCCTGGTCTATTACTTCAGCAAAGGCAGGAAGGGACGAGCCAGCGCTGGTGGGGACAGTCGGCCACGAGGTGAGAGCCATTCCAGACATCCCTGCTCCCCGCGCCGTCCTCTGAGCTCCCAGGGAAACCCTCACCCCCACTGCCTGACGGGGCATCCTCTGCTCCCCGCGGGCTTCCAGGCAGTGCTGCAGCTGCCCAGGTGTGTTCTCCAGGCTGCCTTAGTGCGGGGATGGCAGCGGCTGCTGTGCCAAAGCTCCCTGCACACACGAACCCATTTCCCAGGCCGTCGTGCTGGAGCCAACCCTCGAGCTCCTGGCAGCAGTTGCTTCTTCAAGAGCTCAGAATAAATCCGTGGGAGTTGATCCGTGGTGTGCCTGGCCCTGGGATCAGCCTGGAGGTCCCTTGTGACAGGAATCCCCAAGGACTCACCCTCTGTGTGCTTCTGTTTCAGGTCAGAAGATGCAGCGTCCTCCCCCTGTCCCAAACCCGGACTACGAGGTGAGGACAGTCCCTGAGCTTTCCATCCCTGCTGGCTGGGGAGGGGTAGCCAGGGCTGGGGCTGGGGCTGATGGCCAGGTCCTTCATCCTTGAAGAAGCATCCAGCCAAGCTCCAGGTCTTCCTGGCAGCGGAGGAAAAAGGTGGTGAGGGTGCAGGACCTTTTCCTGTGCTGCCACAGGGATTTATCTGGGAGCAGAACTGCAGCTCCCTGTGCACTGCCCCTGCTCTGTTGTGCTTTTCTCTGGGTGGGCTCAGGTAAGGATTCCTGACCCGAGATCTCTGCTGTTCCCACAGCCCATCCGGAAGGGCCAGCGGGAGGTGTATGCAGGCCTGGAACCCAGGGGCTTCTGAAATTCCTGGTGATGACAGCCTGGAGCCAGCAGCACTGGGGTGAACGCTTCTGCCCAGCTTGTTCCCAGCTCTCTGCACCTCTGCTGAGGCTCTGGCATTTTGGGATAAGCCAGGTGGCCACGGGACAGGGACACGCTGTCCCACCCTGGGGTGTGCTTGGGTTTGCCGTCAGGGAACAGAAATGAGCACATTGGCAAGAGATTTCCTTCTCATTAAAGGACTGCAGCCTCACTGGGGGGTCCTGGTCTCCTTTTTCCCTCACACTTCTCTCTGCTCCTGTTGCTTTTCCCGCTGGTTTAATTTCTGCCCTGAGTGCCTCCACTTGCCTCTGGTGGTTCCTCGGGCTGAGAGCGGATCCTTCTCGGGGGGATTTGCCTCTGACCTCGTCCTGCTCTCAGCTTCACAGCCTGAGCTTCATTTGCAGCCAAAGCAGCAGAGGCAGGCAGCAAAAACCCCCAAAAGGGCCCAGCAGCCACGGCACAGGGTAAGAAGGGCCCGTGGGCTGTTTTGATGCCTGTTTCAGGCTGAGCCAGCCCTGAGCAGAGGAAGCAGCAGCAGAGCAGGGGCTGGGGGTGGTTCAGCTGCAGGATGGAGGTGAACCCCAGCAGCTCCAGGATGTGGTTTAGAGGCACAGCTGGGTTCATTTACCACAACAGGCCCTACACCCTGAGCAGGGAGATAGCAAGATACACACAGCAGCACCCCCCAGCAGCTCCAAAACCACTCAGGGCCACGTTCTCACCTTCTGCAAGCCAGCACTGCTGCAGGGATGGCTGCTCAGCCCACCACTGGGGTGGGAGAAGCTTGGACTGCTCTGGGTGTACAGGGCCTAAATTTTGCTTAAAAAAAACCCTAAATTTTGCTACACCCCAGTGCTTCTACCACCATTTTTGGGGTACATCAATGTTGTCCCTCGTCTCAGCAGGATCAGCACCCACCCAGTGGCAACAGCTCTGCCTGTGCTTACCTGCACCAGGGCAATATTTCTTTGTCCTTGCAAGGGTGAGGTGATGCTGGCTGGCCCTGTCTGGTGTCTGTGTCCTGTTCTGGGGACTCAGACATGAGCTGTTTCTGCTTGGGGCTGGGGAGTGGAGACCTGGCCTTGCCCGTGACCAGATCCCATCCCGTGTGCACCTTCCCAGTGACCAGATCCCATCCCGTGTGCACCTTCCCAGTGACCAGATCCCATTCCATGTGCACCTTCCCAGTAACCAGATCCCATCCCGTGTGCACCTTCCCAGTGACCAGATCCCATCCCGTGTGCACCTTCCCAGTGACCAGATCCCATCCCGTGTGCACCTTACGAGACACCAGATCCCATCCCGTGTG
The DNA here is from genome assembly GCA_013398275.1 of Promerops cafer. Taxonomy (NCBI): domain Eukaryota; kingdom Metazoa; phylum Chordata; class Aves; order Passeriformes; family Nectariniidae; genus Promerops; species Promerops cafer. Next base: position 115,185 of record VZSE01000583.1, on the reverse strand, counting down.
TGCCTTCCCCAGGACCTGGACACAGCAGATGGAGCAGGCAGGCTGTGGCACAGGCTCATCTTTAATGGCAGGAATACAGAAGTGCAAGAGGTCGTGGAACGAGCACAGGGCTACAAGCAGCCCATCCTGGAGGGGCCTCCAAGCAAAACCAGCACACTGATGAAGGCAGTCTCAGAGCCTCAGAGTCTTCCCACTTCACTTGCGGGCACGGGCGGGAGCCAGCCGGCTGTACTGCTCATCCTCCCGCTCTCTGAGGGGCTGGGAGGGGGAAAAAAGGGGACGTGAGCCCAAACTGTGCCTGCCCAGCCCTGGGAGGCGAGCTGGGTCAGACTTTGGCAAGATTCTCTCCACACTGAGGTGCTGAAGGTGTCCCCACACACACACACACAGGCGTGCTGAAGGTGTCCCCACACACACACACAGGGGTGCTGAAGGGGTCCCCACACACACAGGGGTGCTGAAGGTGTCCCCCCCCACACAGGGGTGCTGGAGGTGTCCCCACACACACAGGGGTGCCCCCACACCCACCTGGTAGAGCTCGTTGGCGATCAGGTTCTGCCTGTCAGAAGCTGAAGGAAGAAAGAAGGTCAAGCTCAGGGATGAGGGGAGCCACGGGCAGTGTGGGGAACATTTACAAACAAACCCGAGAGCTGGCTGCAGCCTCTGGGTGCCACACACAGCCCCCAGAGGTGGCAGGCACAGACCTCGGGTTTCTCCCGTCCCTCACCTCGTGACGTGTGTCCCCTGTCGTGGCCAGTGACACAGTACACGGCCACCACCAGGAACAGCGTGGCCACGACGTCCGCGATGACGATGCCCGAGATGGTGGGAGCGTCCACCTCGATGCAGTTCTGGCACACTGGAAGCCCAAAAGGACAGGGGCACTGAGGGCAGGGGCACATCCAGAGTGCTCAGCCAGCTCTGCCAGTCCAACAGAGAGCAGCTGGCTTTGCTGTGTGACCCAGGGCAGTGGCACAAGCTGCCACGTGTCCCCCACACCCAGTGCAGGGCCAGAGAAGCAGGTCATGGCACTAAATAAGGCTGCAGAGCTGTCACAGTGACACCACATGCAGAGGAACCTGCAGCAAACTGATGGAGACACTCCCAGACGAGGGGAAGTTCCCTCACGACTTGGCTTGGGTGAAAACTCCAAGCAGGTCTGGCTGTGGAAAAGCAGGTGTGCAACACTTACTCCGGTAGTGCACCTGGAGGCTTTTCCTTTGGCCTCCTGTCTCACACACGTAGAGGCCTCTGGGGTCGTCGTAAACCGCGCTCAGGTCCAGCTGTGCTTCGTGTCCAACAGTGCTCCCATCTTTCCACCACGTGATGTTTTTGCTGCCTGGGCCTCGCACACATTCCAGGAACACCTTCCCACTGAATTCCTTCACGAATATCTGCCCTGCGAAAGGAGAAGAGAGCAGAGAGCTTCACCTCTGAGTTATCCTCAGCAGTGCAGAGCTGGGAGCCCCTTCATGGGGATGATCATCACATCAGGCTGTCCCAAAAAAGCTCCGGGCAAAGCAGGCTCCCCCATCCTTGTTGCACTGATTCCTTTTCCCCCAGCGACATTCCAAACCTTTCCCGGTGGAAAACCCCACCAAGCCTTAGGGCTCCTTCCCAGCACCCTCCAGGGACCACGGCGAGTGTCCGGCCGCTGACCCCACACCCGCGGACTCACCTCGGACCCCCCAGCTGGCCACGGCCAGGCTGGCCAGCAGTGCCCAGGCGCTCGGGACCTTTCCCCTCGCCATGGCACGGCGGTGGCGGCTCCGTCCCCGCTCGCAGGACGTGGGGAGAGCTGCTCGCCACAAGGCACCACCCGCCCGGGCTGCGTCAGGTACCGGATGCCGGGGGCTGATCCTCCCTCCCCCGGGGATGGATGAGGGGCTCGGCGCCTGCCCCCTCACCCCAGCCCCGCCTGACACCCGTGTGAGGGCAGGGAGGACGTGGGGGGCTGAGGTTCGGCTCCTCCAGCAGCCAAGGACCCCCGGGGGTCCCCCAGGGACCGCCAAGCCCCTGCACAGCCACAGAACCCAGCAGCATCCACAGGTCCCCCGGCATCCACGGAGCCCCCCGGCATCCATGGAGCCCCCCCAGCATCCAGAGACCCTCGCAGCAGCTGGGGAGCCGCCAGAATTTCCACGTCCCCCTGCGGTCACTGGTCCCCCACAGGCACGGACCCCGGCATCCACTGGTGTCCCCTGCTAGCCATAGACCGTCAGCATCCACTGGTGTCCTCCAGCTGCCACAGGTCACGCCACACACAGAACCCCCCGGCATCTCCGTGTCCCCATAACGGCGGTCCCCGATCCCCCCGGCATCTCCGTGTCCCCGTAACCGCGGCCCCCGATCCCCCCGGCATCTCCGTGTCCCCGTAACCGCTGTCCCCGATCCCCCCGGCATCTCCGTGTCCCCGTAACCGCGGTCCCCGATCCCCCCGGCATCTCCGGGTGTCCCCGCGCAGCCTCGAACCCGCGGCCCCGCTCGAGCTCCGCGCCGCGGGCCCGTGTCCCTCGCGGCCGCCGTAGGGCGCGCAGCCATGGCGGCGCGGGCGGGCTCGCTGGTGGCGGCCGTGCTGGCGCACTCGGGCCGGCTCGACAAGGAGCACCTGGGAGCCCGCGTCGGGCGCCTCTCCCGCCGCGTCGAGGAGCTCAAGGCAAGGGACGGGGAGCGGAGGGGGCGCGGGGAGGGACGCGGGGCCGGCGCTGCGGCGGAGCCTGTCAGGACTGAGTGTCCAGCCCTGGGTCAGCTCGGGTGTCCAGCCCTGGTTTAGACCGGGAATCCAGCCCTGGGTCAGCTGGATAAGGGTGCCCAGCCCTGGTCAGGGGGTGCCCCAGCCCAGCTCCATCCCGGGTGCCCAGCCCAGCTCCATCCCAGGTGCCCAGCCCTGGTCAGGGGGTGCCCAGCCCTGGTCAGGGGGTGCCCAGCCCAGCTCCATCCCGGATGCCCAGCCCTGGTCAGGGGGTCCCCCGGCCCTACCAGGCTCTGTGACCCCGTCCCGGCGGTCCTGGCCCTCTGCCGCCGAGGTGACGCTGTCCCGCTGCTCGCTGTCCTCAGGGAGAGGTGTGCACCATGATCAACAAGAAGTACGGCGAGTTCCTGCCCAGCATGCAGAGCGCAGAGGACCTGGTGGCACAGGTGGAGGGGCTGTCCAGCAACATCGACCTGCTCAAGGCGGGCATCGAGAACGAGGTGACTCCAGGGGGACATTCTGCTGCATTTCATCCCAAATCCGGAGCGCCCCACCCCATCAGGGGGTGTTTGGTCACAGCCCCAAACCTGCCAGAGCTCAAGGAGTGTCTGGACAACACTTTCATGGTGGGATTTTGGGGTTTGTGGCAGGACTCGATGGTTCTGGGGATCCCTTCCAGCTCAGGAGATTCTGTGATTCTGTGACTAAGATCCCTGGGTGATATCAGCCCTAAAGAATGCCTTGAGGTGACACCAGGGTGTACATTAAGAGCTGTCATTAAGGGGTTGTCACTCCTGTGCAGGTGGAAAAGTGTGTCACAGTGTCCTTCAGAGAGAAGGACCAGCCTTGGCTGTGCCAGGGGGTGTGACACAGGAATAGAAAGGATGGAGTTTTTTCCCTCCTCACCAAATTACTCTATGAACAGGAATAAGTGATAAATGAAATTGAAGAGGAAAATGCATGTGCCAACAAACGCTGTCAGTGAACTGAAAAATGTTGTTATTTCAGGTCCAGCGAGATCTAAACGTCGCTGTTGCTGAGTTCACAGAGCTGAAGCAGCAGCTGGAGAGGGACACGCTGGTCCTGAGTGTCCTGAGAAAGCTGCAGGAGGTGAGGAGGGGGACCAGAAAGTCCTGCTCCTCAGTGTGAGACCTTACTCTGGGCTCCTCTTTTGGATGGGTGTCTGTAGCTTACAAGTGTGGGTGAGTGTCTGTGGGTAGGAGCAGAGCTGCAGTGACACTGCCTGTGTTTGGCCTTTGCAGTTTGATACAACTATCAAAGAGTGCAGCTCTGCCCTGCTGGAAAAGCAGTTTGTGACAGCAGCTCAGCAGCTGGAGAAGGTAGCAGTGACCCTTGGCAGGGGGGTGAATGAAACAGAGGAGGGTTTTCAGGGGCAGGGGCAGCGCTTACCCCAGCTGTGTTTGCTGTCCCCCACCAGGCACGGAGCAGCCTCAGGAGCCTGGAGTCCCGCAGGGGCTTTGAGCTGAAGATCCTGAAGGCCCTGGGCACAGAGCTCACAGTGCAGACACAGAACACGATCTACCATCTCGGGGAGGAGTGGCAGAAGCTCATTGTGTGGAAGCTTCCCCCTTCCAAAGGTGCTCACAGGGGTTTTTTCACTCTTTCTGCCCCACTCAAGTGCCTGTTCTCCCCTGCAAGGTGGGGCATGCAGTAGAGCTCTCAGGCTGAGGGGGTTGAACGAGCTCGTGCTCTGGCAGGGGTAGATCTTTGCTCCTGCTGTGGCAGTGTGACAGCCCTGGGTGTGCTTTGTGTGCAGGAAGCAGCAGCCTGGAGGCTGTGGTGCTCTCGGAGCTGCACTTGCACACGGTGCCAGCCCAGGACGGGGACACTGCTGTCCCACCCGTGGCTGCTGTGCTGCAGGCCTTGGCTGTCCTGGGAGAGCTGCACTCCAAGCTCAAAGATTTTGGTAAGACAGACCCCAGAAACAGCCCCAGTAGCTCAGGGGGATAGTTCAGGCACACAGATAGTGAGATCCACTTCACTCCAGCAGGACACTGGAAATCTTTTTCCTCTTGTGGCCTGTGTTTCCCACTGAGGTGAATGCTGTAGCTGTTACTGACAGGAAAATATTTATCCCATTATCTACCTGGAATTATTTCTCCTTTCCTGACAATTCAGTGTACTTTTGATCTATGACTATGTGGTTTCATAGCCTGATGCTTGAAGAGTTTTACCTCTTTAGTAATTCCCTGATAGAGCTGATCAAGGGATTATTCCTTCCCCTTCTTGCAGTCTCTAAATCCAGAGTAGTCAGGGCTGGACCTCACTGGAGCAATCTGCTGTTGGAAAACCTCTGTTTTTCCCTTTCCTCAGGCCAGTTGTTGCTGCAGTACATCCTGAAGCCGCTGATCTCACACCCATCTCTGGAGCCAGTCCCAGAGGAGCAGCCAGATGTGTTCATCCTGAGGTTCAGGTCCCAGGAGCTTGCCTTGGACGAGTCCTCTCCTATGGAGGTGTTTGACAAGATCAAGCTGGTTTTTGAAGTTCTGCACAAATACCTGCTAAGTAGGTAGTTCCTCTCTTTTGGAGTGAGTTATGATCAGTGCCTTGTTCATTTAATGAGTTTTCTAAAATATCTGGTTGTTAATCAGCATTATGTGCAAGGAAAATGGAGGAAAGGCTTTTGAACTGATGGAAGGTCTGGCCCAGGAAGCAGCTGTATTAAAATCCATTTTTCTTCTCTGGGATGCAGATGTGCCTCTGGAGCAGCCTGGGGAAGGCAGAAAGGAAGGCAGAGTCACCCTGGCAGAGCTACTGGGGGAGCTCATCTGGGAGGAGCTCTCAGACTGCCTCATCCACAACTGCCTGGTGAACTCCATCCCAAGCAACAGCAGCAAACTGGAGCAGTACAAAGAGGTGGGTCCCAAAAACCCCCTGAGGTTTGAACACAGAGCCCAGGCACCCCAGTGTGATGGCATTCCAGTGGTTAATGCCCTCCAAAACCTCGTTCATCCTTTGCTTTGGGCTTTTACACCCAGTTTTACTTTGTTCCCTGATTTTAGGAGACTGTGCTAACATAGAACACATCTGCTCTCCTCAGGTGATCGAATCCACAGAGGAGTTTGAGAAAGCCCTGAAGAAGATGCACTTTTTGAAGGAAGACACGACTGCCCTGCTGAAATACGCCTGCAATGTCGACTCCCACTTTGCCAACAAGAAGTGCCAGGATGTGATCATGGCAGCCAGGAACCTGATGACCTCAGAAATACACAACACTGTGAAGGTGACTGGGGATGCCCCACACAGTTTTTCCATCACAAAAGCAATCTCTAAATATTTCTAATAGTGCTGCAGTGTTGTGTTTATCTTGAGGCTTAAATCTCTGCCATTCAGTGCTTTTTAATCTTGCAGCTTCTCCTTTCTGAGCTCTAAATTCTGTTACCCTCTCTCTTGTTTTCCCTTAGATCACACCTGATTCCAGCATAGCCCTCCAAGAGCTCCCTGATCCTGGGTCAGGAGACCACCTGAAGATGCACAGACCCTCCAGCCTCCTGCACAATGGGATGGTGAATTTGGGGAGTGAGAGCAGGCTGAGCCCGTTCACCCTGTGCCTGCCCACCTGCCGCATCAGCTCCTCCGTGCAGCAGCTCGTGGAGCTGGCTTACCACACCCTGCTGGAGGCCACAGCCAGCACGGATCTCTGGTGGGAATTGTTTGGCATTCGTTAGTTATCATTATTGATCTAGTCAATATTTATTTATTTAGTAACTTGTGTGTCAGCCTCTAGCGACACCGAGCATCTGGTAATAGATTTAAAGAACTTTAAAGAATAGAAAATACTAAAACTTAGACTCAGTCATGACTCTTGTTTTGGCTGGAGGATGGATCTCTGGGTTTGGGCAGGAGACTGGTGCTGCTGCAGGCTGTTCCTTCAGGTTTTTAGAAAAATCAGTTGTTTAGGAAGATCAAACCCATCTCTTTTTCCCAAAACCAAGTGCTGGCCTCACTGTGAGCAGAGTTCTTGCTGTCTTTGTGCCGGGGAAAGCAAAGAACTCCAGCCCTGCAGCTGGCAGGGCTCCTGGGGAAAAACAAACAGGATCCACATAAACTTAACTTTAAGCACAGCCCTGAAGCAGGAGAGTTGCCCAGGTAACAGCTGCCCTCAAGGGGCAGAGAGAGGGCTGAGTGTTCCTGCACACCTGGAGGGGCAGGGACAGTGTCCCCTTTGTTCTGGGCTTTCCCCTGTCTCCCTTCCACACTGAGCCTCAAGGTCACCACAGCCTTTGTGAGTTTTCCAGAGTGTTGACAGTGCTGTCATTGATCCTGACAATTCCCTCTTTGTGCCAGTGCTTCACTGCTCATAAAACCTTGTTTGGGGGCAGGTTGAGGGTCAGCTGTGAGCAGGACATTAATGCCAGGCTGACATGAGCCCTCTTTCCCTCCTAGCTGTGTGCAGCTCTTCGACTGTGTCAGGAACATCTTCCAGCTCTTCTATGAGGTCGTGCCCACATACCACAGGTGAGTGTGTCCATACTTCTGTTCTGAGGGGAATACTGCTGTTGGAACAGTCCCACTTGCCCACCACAGCCAGGGGCTCCATCAGCAAAAACCAACTATTCAATCTCTTACTAAACCATACCTGTGCAAAGCAGGTGCTTGAGAGTTTCTGTGTTGTCAGTCTTAACCAAGGGTGTGGGTGAAGTTCTCACACAGCTGTGTTTGTTTCCAGTTCACTTTGACTTCAGATGTGATGCACAGATTTTTCATGATGTTTTTCCTGTGAAAAAAAGAGCAGCAATGAAGATGGAAAGTTCACAATCCTGTCAGAGAACTTTTCTCCCTTTTCCTCACTGTGACTTTGCTCTGACAAAATATATTCCTGTTTGAAAGTCCATGGATGGAAACAGTGAGGGATAACACAGGGTTCAAATGCCTCAGTGCCATTTCAGACTCTTTTCCTGCCAGTTCCTGTGGGAATGTGAGAAGTTGAATGTTTTTACTCTGATGCCAGTCAGGCCTTGCCAGCACCATGGCTGACAGACCGTGCGTTTCTCTAGGATAAACATGACCCTTTTTTTTAACAGAACCAGCTCTAAATAAACCCATTTCTTCCTCTCCCCTTTTTGCTGGGCCAGGGAGAACCTGCAGAAGCTGCCCCAGCTGGCTGCCATCCACCACAACAACTGCATGTACATCGCCCACCACCTGCTCACCCTGGGCCACCAGTTCCGCTACCGCAGCACCGGCGTGCTGAGCACCGGGGCTGCCACCTTCGTGGACCTGGTGCCTGGCTTCAGGAGGCTGGGTAACTTCCCTCCTTCCCCTCCAGAAACGTGCCCGTGGGTCATGTGGGAGTTCACCCTGGCAGCTGCTGCTGAATGGTTTCAGGTGTGGCTGCTCGCTCGGTGCAAGCTGTGGATTGGTATTTTTTGGACAAGTGGCAAAAACATTTTCTGAATTAGGAAGTTTTGGATCTTTGAAACCCAGATCTTCTTGTCCTGAACTTAGTCCCAAGAACAGCTCAGTATCCAGCAAGATGTAGCACTGTGTTTTGGGATCTGCTGCTCAGTCCTTTGATACTTCCATTAGTTATTCTACAGAAATAAATTCAGAGATAAGTTTGTGTGAGCTAACAGGAGTCATCCACAATTCATTCTGCTACTTTGCTTTTTTCCCAGCAGTGCTGTAGCAATGCAAGCTGCACAAGAGCTCACTGGTTAAACTGGCTCTGGGAGACTGTTTGGAGGCTGGAAATTTGATTAAAAATAAAACATTATAGCAAGTTCATTATTCAGCACTTACAGTCATAAATAGGCAGAGCAAATTTAGTAATTGCTTAATTGCTTCTCTCTGCTTGTTTTGCTCCTAAAGGGATGGAGTGTTTTCTGGCCCAGATGCGAGTGCAGAAGGGAGAAATCCTGGAGAGGCTCTCAAGTGCCAGGAATTTTTCCAACATGGATGACGAGGAGAATTACTGTGCAGCAAATAAAGCCATAAAGCAGGTGAGGAAGGCAGAGAAAGAACATCCCAGTGCCTGCAGGTATCCTGGGGAGGGTGCAGTGTGTAATCTCAGCCCTGACAGCTGTGGAACTGCTAAAAAACCTATTTTCTGATGTGATGGTTTGGGGTTTTTTGTCCTGGGCTGTGTCTTTAGCAGGGTTGCTGCATTGTTTCTCCCCGTTTGTACTCACCTGATGCCCTGGTGCCTTTCTCAGGGCTCTGTCTGGTGTCCCACTCAGCTGTTGCCTTGCAGGTGCTGCACCAGCTGAGGAGGCTGGGCATGGTGTGGCAGGATGTGCTCCCTGTGAACGTGTACTGCAAGGCCATGGGGGCCCTACTGAACACAGCCCTGGCAGAGATTGTCACCAGGATTGCTGCCCTGGAGGTAACAGCCATGGGGGGTGCTGGGGACAGCAGTTGTCACCTCCAGAAACTCTCCCCAAAATCACATTTCAGGGGAGCAGTTCATTCACACAGACATTATAATCATGTGTCCGTGGGAAACGTTCACAATCCCAATTTCAAATTTCACTTGGCACTCCAAAAATAAACCTCACTTCTGCTCTGCTCATGTTTTCCCCATTCCAGGATATCTCTGCAGAGGATGCAGACAGGCTGTACTCACTCTGCAGGATCATGGTGGAGGAGGGACCCCAAGTTTTCACCCCTCTGCTTGAAGAAGACAAAAATAAGAAGTACCAAGAGGAAGTTCCGGTCTATGTGCAGAGGTGGATGACATTCAAGGAGCTGATGATCATCCTGCAGGCCAACCTCCAAGAAATCGTGGATCAGTAGGTGTTTTCCTTTCCAGCTGCTTCTCCAGCCCTGTGCCAGGGAGCTGGACTTGAGAGCAAAGGCAGGAGCTGCTGACAAGGGTCAGGATCAGCGCCTGGCACGGGCCCTTGGAGGCTTGTTTGAGGTGCCATCCTGGGCAGGCTGGTGACAAAAAGCTCTCCCTGTCTCCCGTGCAGGTGGGCAGATGGCAAGGGGCCTCTGGCAGAGGAATTTTCGGCAGCTGAGGTGAAGAGTCTGATCCGAGCCTTGTTCCAGAACACAGAGAGGAGAGCAGCAGCACTGGCCAAGATCAAGTGACCCCAGTTTACACCTGCATCTTGTCACACAGCAAGAGCAAACTGACACTTTCAAATACTTTTTTTGATTTCACCTTTCTTATTTGTACTGGTCTGGAAAGCTTTGGGATTGGGTAAGTGCTTCCTGGAGCTTGGCTGGGGGGAAGGAGCATTTCCTGGCTCGGTGTTTGTGTAACCTCATCTCAGGCTGGGCCCTTTTCAGTGCTCAGCTGGGACTCTTCTATGCACTTCTACATCAGGGGACCTGCGGCCCCTCTGTGACCTCTTCTGTCCCTCAAACCACACATGGAACCCACAGACTTGGAGAGCTTTTGATATCCCTCCAGGAAGTGCCAAACTTTCCCACCTCAGCTTCCCCTGAGGAGCAGACCTCAAGGGAGAGACACTTCAGAGAGGGATGTGGGGAAAGGAGATCCTGTGCTGAACGAACCCTTGAGCAGGTCCCAGGATTTCTCACAAGTAGGAATGTTCTCTTATTTCTCGTGGAAAATATCTTCAAACTGATTTAGAACTTTTCAGTGTCACTTTCCCAGCTGTAGAAGCCCGTTCAGCTCCTTCCTTTATGTTTGTGAACTGTAACTCTGTGTCTTTCTGGTGTTATATTTGCTGTCCTTCAAGAATGATGAGAGAAACGTAAACCAATATAAAAAGGGAATGGAAGGTGCACTCACAGCATTAAGTCACAAAAGGCTATGGTTGACACTTGGATTATTGTACATTTCTTTTCTGAGAGCAGTCACTGAACTTAGCCCAGAGACCAAGATGCTGCACACATGGAGCAAAGTCCTTCCTGCCCTGCAGTGCTTAGAAGAGTTTCAGTCAGAGTTTCATGTTTTAATCTGTTGTCTCCTGTTGTCTCCTTGTCATTGGCACTTTTGTCCCACTGCTGTTCCCATTTCCAGGCATTTTGTGTCACCCCAGTCCTTGCAGAACCCTTCTGTTTTTATTTTCCCCCCCCCCCGAGTGGCATCTCATGGGACCCTCTGCCCCTTCAAACACAGTCATCCAAAAACGTCTGTTTTGAAAAACACTTCTCCCCTGTTGATTGTTCACAGAATTGTAATTTGCTATTTTCTTTAATAAACTATTTATACTGAGCACGTGTGGGAGTCTGTTTGGGTTACAGTGAGACAGGAGGAGCCAGTCCTGGGCTGTTCTTCACTTGTCCTTGCCCTGATTTCTAGTGCATCTAATAAAATCAATAAAAAAAGGAAACCAAAAAAGCAATCAGTAGAATAAAAGAGGTTGTCCTAAAGGCTTGTGCATCCAGGGAAGAACAACAGGGTCTGGGATTTGTCTGAGGAACAAACAAGGCTGGGCACGGGGCTGGGCTTACCTGGGTGACCTGGTGGATCCAGGGCAGCAGCTGAGCCACGTTGGTGTAGACGCCGGGGTGGTTGGGCTGAGCACAGCCCTGGCCCCAGCTCACAACCCCCACCAGGCGCCACATGGATCCATCCCAGCACACCAGGGGGCCCCCGCTGTCCCCCTGCGGGGCACAGTGGGGCACGGCATGGGACCTCAGCCTGCTTTGGGTCCCCAGGGCTCGCCCAGAGCCACCCCCTGCCAGGTGCCACCACGCCAGGCTGCTCCAAGCCCCGTCCAACCCGGCCGTGAGCTCTTCCAACCCTCAGGGCAGCCTGGGCCTCAGCAGGGGTGTCCCCAGGGTGGCTGCAGGCACCCCCGGCTGTCCCCAGCCCTACCTGGCAGGCGTCCACGCGTCCCTGCAGGTGTCCTGCACAGAGCATCCTGGCCGTGAGCTCACCCTTGTACACGCAGGAGCTGTTGCACCTCCGGGTGCCAATCAGGGGCACCAGGGCCTCCTTCAGCGTCCCGGCCACCTGTGCTGGGGATGGGGACAGAGAGAAGCCAGGAGGGGAGAGGGACAGCAGAAAGGGACAGCAGGGGAAGGTGGGCCTGCCTTAAGGGGGGAGGTATGGGCAGGCCCTCAGGAGCAGGGCTGGGATGAAGGCAGGGCGAGCATTGGGAACGGGAAGGGCTGGGCAGGGCAGGGGCACAGGGGCGGGGGAGCTCACCTTGGTCAGGTGCGGTGTAGCCCCAGCCCGACACCCAGCACTGCGTGCCCTGCCGCAGGTCCCGCGGGGAGGGCGGCAGGCACACGGCTCGGATGGCACCTGCGGGGACAGCGACGGCTCAGAGGGGACAGCTCCGGCAGGGACGGGCTGCAGAGCCCCCAGCCGGGCTCGGAGACGGGCAAGGCCCCGGGTCCAGGAGCTGTGGCACTGCAGCTCCCACGCTGTGCCTGCCCCGTGCCAGCCTGGGTGTTCTGCACGAGGGACAGGGACAGGCTGCACGGGGCTTGGAGCAGCCCTGGACACTGGGAGCTCTCCCTGCCATGGTGGGGGTGGAACTGGATGAGCTTTAAGGCCCCTTCCAACCCAAACCATCCCGGGGTTCTGGTTCTGCCAGAGCTGCTCTGGCGGCAGGCTCAGGAGAGGCTGGGTTTGGGCAGCCTTTCACTGTGGGATAGGACAGAAAACTCCACAGAAGGACACGACAGCCCCAGGACAGCCCCAGGACAGCCCCTGGACAGCCCCTGGACAGCCCCAGGACAGCCCCTTCCTCACCTGAGAAATTGAGGGGCACCTGGAGCCTCATCAGGGCGATGTCGTAGTCGAGGCTGCTGTCGTTGTAGAGAGGGTGGGGAATGATGTCCCGGACCGGCACCCCGGCCTCCGGCTCGAGGGAGCTGTGGGTGACAATCCCCGCAAAAACCAGCCAGGCTGGGGCGGGGAGCTGCCTGCAACCGAGCGGGACCGGGACTGCCGTGAGCGCGGGGCAACGAGCACCGAGCTGGGGGCTAGCAGCGGGCACAGGGAGCCGGGGAGGGGCACAGGGAGCCCGGGGTACCTGTGCACGCAGTGAGCTGCCGTGAGGATCCACTCGGGGGCCAGCACGGAGCCCCCACAGCGGTGCTGGGAGCCCTGGCACACACTGACCTGCCAGGGCCAGCGCCCGGGGGACACGTCTGTGCCCCCCACCACCCTCAGGGCCCCCGCCTGCAGCCCACACTCTGCAAGGAACGGGGGGGAGAGGCTCCAGCTCCAGCCCTTCCTGCTGGAGGGCGAGGGGAGCAGGGGAAATGGGAGGAAAGAAGCTGCTGCCCCAGGCAGAGATCCTGGGGGCACAGGAGAGGAGGGAATCGCTCACCTGAGCACTGCAGAGCCACAACCCGACCGGACTGGCAGCTGCTCCTGTGTGGGAGCACGGCTCTGGTCAGAATAAACATCAGCCAAAATCCCTGGGGAGCTCCAGGGCGGCTGCAGCAGCTCCCAAAGGGGTCTTTGCTGCACAGCACCTGCACATCTCCGGGCTTAAGCCTGAGAAAAGGCTCCAGCAAGCCCTGCTTGCCCCAGAGCTGCCCTTACCTGACCTGCCACATGTCCTCCAGGCCGCCTTCCTGCCGGGGCCTCACCTGCAGGAACTGCTGCCCAGCACTCGCCTGGACATCCCTCAGATTCACTCCCTTCTGCTGGGTCACGCTGCAGGGCAACAGGACAGGTCCCGGGAAGGGGTCAGGAATGTGACCCTGCCACAGTCCCGCAGCTCTGGCAGCTGGGAATGAACTTTTTGGCTGGAAGGGCCTTCTGGAGCTGTTCCTGCAGGTCCCAAGCCCAGTTTCCCCAGGGAATGGTGTGGCCTGGCTCTGCTGCCCTGCCACCCCCCCAGCCCTCAAGCAGCTCTTTTTGCCAGGACCATCCCCCTTGAAAAGGGCAACAGCAGCGGCCTGTGCGTGCCCACCTGAGGTACCCGAGCTGCTGGCAGAGCAGGGTGCCCAGGGAGGGATCCCAGTGCCCGTGGCACACCAGGAGCCAGCCAGGCTGTGCTTCCACCCGTGCCTCCAGCAAGGAATTCGCTGTGTTGATCCTGAAAGACACTAAAGCCATTCCATTGCAGACAACCCGAGAGCTCCCTCCCTCTCTGCAGGGTCATGCACAGCCCCAGCAGGGAAAAACCCACCCTAACCCCCCCCAAAAAACCACCTGAGGAATTAGAAACTCGAAATGAACCCAGTCGGAGGGGTCACGGGCAAAGGAGCCATGAAGGAGTTGCTTTGCTGTGGGATCCCTCTGTGCAGCGAAGCTGCAGTGCTGAGGGCTTCAGCAGGACTTGGGACAAAAGCAAAGCTGCAAAATGCAGCAGTTACTGATTTTTAAAGAGCCTCTTTTCTGCCCTTGCCAGGCCTGGCTCCCCTCTCCCCAGCACTGTGACATCAGTCAAAGGTGCAAACCTGTGCTGGGAGCCCCCCGGACCACAGGCTCTTCCTCCTCATCTTCCTCACACGCTGGGATGGCATCCGAGCCCTGCTCCTGGGGGGAGCCCTGCTCCGGCTGGGGCTCCTTCGTGTGCTCCACTTCGGGAGACAGAGGAGCTGGTGAGGGTGGGCTCTCACAGCCTGGCAGCGCCCAAAGATGACCTGGGCACGGTCCTGCCCCCTGGAAGAGGCGAATGAGCCTCTCCAGGACCACAGCTGTGCCCCACCCCACGCCAGCGCTGACCAGGAGCTCCCGTCCCCCCCACCCCACCGCCGGCACCCCAAACTCGCTGTCGGAGGGGCAGCAGGGCTGTCCTGGGGGCACTGACCCAGCAGCCACGTCCCAGCCGCCGTCCCCGCCAGCAGCCCGGCCACCCCCAGCAGCAGGAGCAGCCTCCTGACGGTGCAGAGAGCCCCAAAGGACACCTCAGCAGGACCTGCGAGCGAGGGAGAGAGGGTCAGCGAGCTCTGTGTGTCCCTCACAGCTCCCCCAGGGCCCTGGGGAAGCCCCCGGCAGGTCGTGCACCGATTCCCAGGCTCAGCTGCTCCTTTCCCGCAGGAGGAGCTGAGCCAAGCCACGGATGCTGCCAGAGCTCAGGACCCGGAGCCCACCCTGTCCCCAAAGGCCACCAGCGGCTCTCACCGTGCCCCGGGCAGGGCTGTGTCCCCGGAGCTGCCCTCCTGGGCTCGGCCATCCTGGGCTGGGCACGGCCCCTCGGCGGGGCTCCGGCCGCGGGGACGCTGCGCTGGGGGGCTCTGGGACAGGAGCAGAGCCCGGAGCAGCTCCGAGCGGGGGCTGGCTGCTCGGGAGGGGGATGCGCTGCTCGGGAGGGGGATGCGCTGCTCGGGAGGGGGATGCGCTGCTCGGGAGGGGGATGCGCTGCTCGGGAGGGGGATGCGCTGCTCGGGAGGGGGATGCGCTGGGATCCTGCTCAGCGTGGCAGCAGAGCGGAGCCAGCTCAGGTTCCCGTGCATGCGCTGAAGGCGCTCCCTGTCCCCAAACCCCCCTCCTCCTGCTGCCAGGGGCCGGCAGGGCTGGGGGCGATGGCTCAGCCCCCCTCCATCCCCTGCTACTGCAGGTGTCCCAAGGGCACGCTCCTGTCCCTCCCTGGGGCCGAGAGCAGCAGCTGTGGGGCTGCCTCAGCCCCCAAAGCCATCTGCCACCTGCTGCCCCCTTCCTTCCCCCCCCCGTTCCCTGCCACCTGAGAAGCCCCAGGAGCTGCTGAGGGGGCTGCAGCTCCAGCCAGCCCTGACAGCAGCGGGCTCCGAGCCCTTTGGGGATGAAAACTTCCTAAAGTGGGGAAAAAAACCCAGAGAAAAGCCTGGAGCTGCTTTTTAGCACCCCCGCATCTCCAGGCAAGCGCCTGCCAGCTGTGACGGGGGAAGGACAGGTGGGGCCCATCACTGAGTGAATCCTCCCCACCCGGAGTGCCCCCCAGGGCACCAGCCCCACCGCCCCAGGAGCTGGATTCTGCCTGCCTGGAGCACACAAGGAGCAGCAGAGGTCTGGCAGCAGCTCTCAGCTGGCTCCTGACTCTCCAGGTAATTCCTTGTTGCTGAAGGAGTTTCCAGCCCGTGGCTGCGCCGTGTTGGGGCAGGAGAGGATTTTCTCAGCAGTGCAGAGCTCTGGTGGAACTGAAATCCCTGGGGCTGCTGCATCCCCCTGTGCTCCTCGGCCCCAGCCCCCAAATCCAAGAGCAGTTGAGCAGACTGGAAGAGCTGTCCCATGGAATAAAGGCCTTTTTCCCTTACTTCTCCATCCCTGACAGGCACAGCTGGTGCCTCGGTGCTCCAATGGAGCACCAATGAATTTTTAATGCTATTTAACCAAAGAAACTCCCATGAATGTTTCATGACCTGTTCTGCAGGTTCAGGGTGGGGGTTTGTGCTCGCTCTGAGCAACCAGGTGTGCTGTGGCACAAACCCACCCTGTGCTGGGCAGCTGCTGTGAAAACGGGGCTTTTGCCGTCGGTTTGGATTTTTTATCTCCAAGCCCCCTGTCTCATTTAGAGTTTAGGCCAGAAAGGCTGCAAATATCCCCCAAATCGCACCTTGGCTCAGCCGCTGACCCTTTCCTGGGCCCGTGCTGCACGCTCCGCCTCTGGAGCGTGCTGGGGAGGACTGTAGATGGTGCTGGAGCTCCAGTGGGAAAGGAGGGAACAGCCCAGGCACAGCATCCAGCCCCAGCATCCTTCGACGGCTCTTCTGGGCACAGAGGACGGGAGGGACTCACCAGGCTGCTCCTCCCAGCCCGGGGCCGCTGCTGGACCGGTTCAGGTGGTCTCTCCTCCCAGAATGTGCCAGAAACTCGACCTTGTCCGAGTTAAACGAAGATGAAAAAGTTAAACAGAGGTGTGAGCACAGCCAGCAAAACACAAACACAGCAAGGGCTGGTCCTGGCAGGGGAAGTGAGGAACCAGGGCAGATTGCCAAAGGATTCATCAGGAAGGGGTTAAAAAACCAGGACACATCCCCCAGCCTGCGCTGCCTCGCTGCTCTGAGTCACGCTCGTTTCTCCTTTCCAGACTCATTCCAGGCAGATCAGTATTTCCATCCACCCCGCCCGCCTGCAGTGCCGGAGAGGAGAGCGCTTCCCAAATCCCGCATGGGCACGGGGGAAAGGGGAGCAGCAGCCGAGCTTCTTCCTCCCGTTTCTTCACTTCTCCGCGGTTCCTGAGGGCAGTGAAGCAAAGGGAAGCAGCAGCAGCAGTGCCAGACCCTGCCAGTGCCCTGCCCGTGCTCCAGGGGGACCCGGCACGCTGCAGAGGTGCTGGGAGGCAGCAAACATTCCCTTTGTCACTTTTCTAACTTATTCCCGTCGGAACAACCTTCCCTGTGCCCCTGGGAGCAGCAGCAGAGCCCAGATGTGCAGGAACCAGCCAGATGTGGGCTCTGCTGGAAGCCAGAGCTGCCAAGGTCAGGGCTGTGCAGAGCAGCGTGGGGAGGACACGACCACGGCTTGGCAGGCTCTGTGCAACAGCAAACACGAATTCTCTCCGGTTCTTCTGCTGAAATCAGCAGGAAAGGGTCAATAATTTGCTCATAAAGCTCTGCATTCCACACCTCAGCCTGGTGCTGCTCCCAATTTGGGGATCTCAGGGCAGCTTTAACAGCCGCTTGCTGAGCTCTGCTTGCTTTAATTCTGGTTTAGCCTGTGCTGATTGCTCCACCCTTTGCCATGGAAAAGCCGAGTCCTTCCTCGGGGACGTTCTACAAGAGCAGTGCCAGGACAAGGGGCAATGGCTTCAAACTGACAGAGCAGGGTTAGGTGGGATTTTGGGAAAATTCTTCACTCTGAGGGCGAGGTTTTCTTTGGGAAAACAATGAGTGAGCTGCACTCCTGTGCTCTGAGGCACACCTGATGTTTCAGTTCCTAAATATGAGGTGGGAAGTTAAAGGTGACCAGGGCAAAACCCTGGGAGCCTGAAAAATCTCTGTGCTCACCCCAGGGGAAACTGTGGCATTAAAGGGGAGCTCTGGGGACAGTGGGTGACAAGAGGCACAGGCAGCTCATCCCCTCCCCAGGGCTGCTCTGTCCACGCCTCTTTCCCTCTCCTGGACCATTTCCTTCCTCATCTCATCTCTTCTTCCTCCCCTTTGTCTCCTATCTCTTCAAAGTCCCTCTCTGTGAGTTGCTGGGAGCCTGCAATGAGAGAAATGACCCAAAGCAACAGCCTAAACCCTGCCTGAGCCTGGCAGGCCTCTGCCAAAATCTCATCGTGGAGAATAAATCCCGGAGTGCGTTTTCCCAGCAGTGACGCTACGGTCAAAACAAAGAAAATTAAATTTAAAAAAGGAATGATAAAGAGGAATAAGCTCTGAAACAGCCTTCCATACCTCCCCACCTCAGGCACAGGGGCGAACTGATGTGAAGGAAGGGAGTTTATACCCTTTAGCAGAGCCAGGAACCACCCTCGTTGTGGGGTGCGAGTCCCAGGCTCGGGCACAGCTCCTGCTGGATTCCCCCGCTCCACCTGGCACTGCAGCACAGCCCCCACCCCTGCCTGCTCCAGCCTCTCTCCCGAGGCAATTTGCCGGGTAATGATCACGGAGTTGAGAAGGCAATTTCAGGAAAACTGGTTTCTCCCTGCAAGGAACTGAACGGCGGCGCTGCTATAACCTGAGGCAATAATTCGTGGGAGAAGCAGCTGGCACCGGGCGCGGCAGAGACGATTTCGAGGCAATTCCCTGCAGGGATGGTGCCAGCCTCCCCAGAGCCAGGCAACGGGCACGGTGCTCCTCTCCTGCCTCAGAGGAGAAATGTCCTGACCCCTCTGATGCCGTGACTGCGATGGGGACACCTCAGTGCTCGCCCTGAGCAGGGCATTGTCACCCTCCACCTGTCACAGGTGAGAGGCAGGGATTTGGTGCCCCTCTGTTCGAGTTTCTGCAGAGCATGGACAGCCAGGAGAGGGCTGGGCCCTGGATTCTCATCCATCACCCAATAAACAGACAGTTTAAGGATGTCAGGGATGAAATGTTTCCATTCTCTGCATCATGTTCCAGCACAAAGATATCCTGAGGGTTTTATTCTCAGTGACGAGTCAAAGAATAATGGTTAGAGAAATTAATTTTATGCTCTTTTCCCCTCCCATTTCCAAACAGTTTATTTGCCACTTGTCAGCTGAACCTTCACCCTTGCAAGCTGCTGAGGAGCCAAATCCCAGGAATGGAAAAGGAAAAGGTTTTTCAGGAGGCTGGATGGCATTTCTGCTCTGTTGTACCCTCACTCCCTGCAGGGAAACCAGAGCTTTCAGCTGCAGGGAGTCACCCCGGGGTGGCACTGAGTGGCCCCAGGTGCACCGGGGGGGGAATCCAACACTCCTCACGGAGAAGGCTGAGGAGGAACCCAGAGGTGTGACAGTCCTGGGGTGCCACCCCCTGCAGGGAACATTCCAGCCTCAGCAAATCCAGCAGCCGGCAGTCCCTGCAGGGCCCTGAGCCCGCTGCACCGAGCTTCCAGCCCATTAACCCCTTCTCTCCCCGGGGCCGGCGCGGGCACGGCTCGGGGATGTTCCTGGGCTGCGCTCCCAGCAGATGCTCTCCCTGGAGCCCTGCCCTCCTCTCCTCCGGGGCTGTTTCCCCCAGGAATTCACCCCAGCAGTAAAACAGGTGCCGGGTTGGGTTTTTTCACTCCCTGCTCCTGGAGGGGGCACTGAAATCCACGGGGCAGCAGGATTTTGGCTGGCTGGCTCTTTCTGGAGAGGCTTCCTGCGCCGTGTGCTGCCCTGGGGACGCAGCCCTGGCAGGGCTCTGGCTCCGCGAGGTATCAGATGGAGCTGCAGTCACGGTCCTGCCAAGATCTGCGGGTCTCTGGGTGGTCTTTAGAGGCTGCTGAACGCTCGATAAAATTAACTCCGTGCGCTCGCGGGGAGGCGCCGCTGCCCCCGGGCAATTCAGGTGCCAGCACTCCCGGGAAATCTCATTGCTCAGCTCAGCAAGGAAAAGTATCCCGGAGTGGCAGGATACTCCTGCCAGTCTTTGCTCTGAGATATTCGAGTGAGAGGTTACTAAACCCCACCTCCTCCTTCGGGACAGAAATAAAGGTTTCCCCAGCCTGCAGCAGCATTTTTCCTGCGCTCAGTTCCTGTTTGCACCCTCCTGTATCCTGAATTTCTTCCCCTCCAAGACACAGCACAAAGTCTCGGCCAGTGCTGCTCACCCAAAAACATCTGAGCTCCCTCACACAGCCTCATTATGGATCCTAATTAAATAATTACACATTTTCATTCTCTGTAATTACAGCCACTGCTTATGTAAATAAATACGCTGCCTGCAATTACAAAGTTATGAAAAGCTTTTAGAAAATATAGATTTGGTTAAAGAGAAAATCACTTCCGAGAGCTCCTGCCCAGGCCACAGCTGCTCTCCCTCATCCCTGCACACCCTGACACCTCCCTCAGCACCAGGAACCCCCTTCCCACCTGGAATTCTCTGTGTTTCTCCAGGCTACGAAGTGAAACATCTTCAATGCATCTTGACAGAGAAATAACTCCCCTTATTTGCCGTTTATATATTGCTGTTTATCAGCAGCGATGCTGCAAGGCACGACATTTAGGGGAGTAAAGGTCCAAACCAGCCTTTCCTTCAGCTTTCTTATTTATTTCCTCCACCTTTCTTATTTATTTCCTCCCCCTTTCTTATTTATTTCCTCCCATAAATTCACTCAGCACTTTAAAACAGCCGCCTCAATATCTCCCTGAAGGATCACCTAAAGCTCAAAAAAAGGAAAAAAATTCCACTTTTGTCATTCTGTTTCATTTCTGCAGCAGTTTGGGAATCACAGCCTTCCTCGGGGCACGCAGCTTCCCGTAGCTCGGGAACGCTCAGGTCTGCAAAGCAGCCCGTGCCGACTGGAGAAGGGGAAAAGAAATAAAAGGGATTTAATTTAGGAAGTGCCTGAATGGGAGAACAACGATCCTGAGCCCTGCCGGATTGTGTCACCCCTTGTGGCCCAGCAGAGTTTTTGTGCGGTGCTAAGGAGGTGCTTGGCTTAACAGAGCTGTCATCTGAGACTCAAAACCAGCCACATATTTGTGGAGGTCCCCGCAACCCAAATATATTTCTCTTCTCTTCTCTTCTCTTCTCTTCTCTTCTCTTCTCTTCTCTTCTCTTCTCTTCTTTCATTTTCCTTTCTTTAACCAGAGAGTTGGACTCTCAGCGTAGCCGTTAAGCTTGAAAGAAACACTGATATAATGAACTGGCTGAAGTTTCTAACTCATTAATTCGGCTTTTCCAGCAGTTTGAGCTCCGCAGCGGTTCAGGGCAGTGACTCAGCCGGATCTGCGCTGTGGAGCCTCATTGAACGCGACGCGCCCGCGGGCAGCGCTCTCCGTCCAGCACAGAGCGGGGATTTTTGGGCTGCTGAAACCCCCCCGAGCACAACATCCTCCCCTCACCAGCAATCTCGCCCCTCGCTCCGGTTTCGAGAAGCAGTTTGCCAATGAATCACCCCAAACACAGCGCTGGGACCGAGTTCCTGCCTTTGAGCCCAGAGCTGGGATTTCTCAGCCCGGCCTCACGAAGAGATGCTTTGCACGTGGCAGAAAACATCATTTTCCCCAACGCCGGGGGAATTTTTGCTTTTCTCATCTGCGAGGTGATGAGTCAGCCCCGTGTTTGCAGGCAAGGAAGGCAAAACCACCGTTCTTTATCTGCTCCGGGGAGCCGCTCCTTCCTGCGGGGGTTTTGGGGAGGAGGAGGAGGAATTTTGGGCACCACTTGGGCGGCCGGGGTGGGCTCCAGCTGCGCTCTGGTGCTGCTCTGGTGCCTGTCCTCATCATCAGGCCCGCGTTTGGCCGGGGAGGGTCTGTCCGTGGCCGGGGAGGGTCTGTCCGTGGCCGGGGCGAGGAGGTTTTTGACGTTTGTCGTGTTCCCCGCAGCCGCGCCGCGGGGAGAGGGCAGCAGCTGCTGTTCCAGGCACGCTGCTCTCGCCACCCTCTGGGGAAATAAAATAAAATTGAAAAGAAAAAAAAATATATTTCCGCCCGGCCAAAAGCCGCGGCTCTCACGGGTTTCTGCACCAAAGGGGTGCCCCGTTCCCCCAGTGACACCGGAGCTGCCTTCCCACCCGCAGCGCTTTGCTGCTCTCCAGTTTTCCCTTTGAAAGTCAAATTTGATCCCTCCTGGGCAAGGTGGATGGGCTCTAGCGCTGGCTTACCCCCTTCACCCTGCAAAGAAAGCAAAATTCTGACCCTTCCTGCAGCAGGGTGGTGTTTTTAACCCACTGTGGCCCCGTGCCCTTTGACATCTCCTCAGGAGCCACCTCTGGAGGGGATCTGTGTCCCCAAAAAAGCCCAGCTCCCATCCCAGAGAACCAAAGCACAGCCCTGAGCCTCCAAAGCTGCCTGCCAGGCTTTCCTCCGAGCAGGTTTATTGCTTCCTCATTTCAGGGGTGATGATCTAATGAGTCATTAAAGACAAACAAGAAACAGGAGAAAGCGTTTGACTTAGCACTTCTTCTTCCCAAAAAATCCTGGAACTGCAGAATTTTAAGCAGAGCAAGCCAGAGCAATTTTAATAATATTAAGCTTAAATTGACAGCGAAAAGGGTGAATACAAAAGAGTAACAAAAACCCAAATATATATAAACCATAAGGCTTTGTGAAAAGAATATGATTAAGCTCCCAAAGTTATACATTGAAAATTTAGGCAGTGCTGGGAGTGAAGGGTTTTTCTTCCCTCCCATGGAAGCACAGAACAAAGGCTGCAATAATTCACCCACAGGGACTTGGTGCTTTCTGGTTTCCAAGTCCAGCTCTGGCGACACAGCTCGGGCGTGCTCTGTGTGCTCCTGGGCACGTGTGGCATCACAATTGTCACCTTCTTCTGCCAGAGAAACCAGCAACTGCCGCCCAGCAGTGAGAGCCGAGCCCAGCCCTGTGTGCCTTGGCTGCTGTCCCTCAGCCCCAGGTAGAAACCGCAGATTTACAGTAAAAAAAAATGTGCAGATTTACTGTACAAATTAACGTGAGGGTCCCCGCGTGCCTTTCCTGCGTTAATTTTCATTGTGCAGCCGTGAAAACGGGAGCCAGGCTGTCCCCCAGGGCTGAAATTCTTCAGCAGCAGCAGAGGGGACGCCGAGGGGCAGGGCTGGAGCAGCAGCTCCCCGGGGATGGAGTTTTGTTCCTCACCAGGCTCAGCTCTGCCCTCGCACTCACTTTGCCGAGCTGGACAGACCAGGCCGCATCTCCAGAGCATCACTGCACCAAAAGGAGCCCTTTAGCCTCTGATTTAGGATAAATCCCAGCAATTTCCAATGCACAGACGCAGCCCGCAGGAGCTGCTGGCACCAGCTCCCTCCCCAGCCCTGGAGCCGCAGTTGGGGAATGGCTTCATTGATCCCAGCAGGTCATTACTGGTTAATGATGGCATTCCTGTAATTGCTCCCACCTCGGCACTTCCTGCAGCGGCTCTGTCACTTCTCTGAGGTGAGGTCTGCAGTGTTGATGAATTGTCACCTCATGGCTGACAGCTTAACAGCTTTGCAGGTTTTTTTGTTTGTTTGTTCGTTTTTTAAAGGGTGGCCGGGGGGATTAAAAGAGCAGAGTGAGTCTGTGGTGTGCTTGTCCCCTCCTCCTTAAAAGTGTCACCTGTCCCTCTTACCAGATGTGGGACACTTTGGGTGACACTGCCCTGAGAGACTGCAGGACTCGGGGTGGCAAGAGAGCAACTGAGCTTTGGCAAATAAATGGTAAATAATTAAGGATATGACTCCTACAGTGCTGATTTTTCACTGTCACATAAACAACAGCAACAACAGCAATAATAACAGGCCAATATTGCCAGATACCAGGGGGATTAAACATCAAATTAATACTTAGCAAGGTTAGGATTAAGCAGAAATAACAGCTTTATGATTAGAGTCTGAAACTGCCGCTGATAATGACTGATTATGCTCCTGCAGAGGAAGAATTACAAGTACTTAAGGACAAATAACCCTCCCGAAGTCGCTGGCAGCCTAAAGCTGAGAAGCACAGACATAAATCGTCTGTGTAATGGGGCTGGAGCTTTGTGGACAGAGCAGGGAGGTGAGGGAGGATGTGAGTGGTTTCCAAGAGATAAAACACTTGCTTGTCTCCATGTCACTGCTACCAAAGCGCCGGGGAGGAGCTCAACTGAGCAAAAAAGGATAAAAAAAAAAATCTTCTCAAGTCCTCTCTGCGTGGGATTTGGAGCCCTTGTGGCAGAGCCCTTGTTTATGTGAAATGATTTGATCTGGAGCTGGGCAGCGTCTGTCTGCAGTTTCCAGCCCATTAGGTTGGTGTTTCTGGAGCTCCTCCGGGCTCCTCTCCACGGGCTGGGCTTCCATGGGTTTGTTTCCTCCCAGCCTGGACACGGCAACAAGGCAGAGGCAGCGAATCTGTCCCGTTGGGTACAGCTGGACACGGGGACAGAGCCAGTCCTGGGGAGGGGAGAGACACAGAGCAACCCCAGGCCGAGCCTTTCACAGGACAAACCCTGCCCAGGGCTGGAAACGGGGAGGGAGCGGTGACGGGGAGGGACACGGTGACGGGGAGGGACACGGTGACGGGGAGGGACACGGTGACGGGGAGGGAGCGGTGACGGGGAGGGACACGGTGACACGCGGGCAGGCTGAGCGGGGACCTGCTGTGGCAGAGGCACCAGCTCTCCTCCGCGGGCAGGATGCTCCATCCCGTACACAAGTGTTCTATCCCCCACACAAATCTACCTGCTCAAGGCACCCCTGGCTCGGGGAAGTCCCATCCCAGCAACTCAGACCTCTGACAACAACGCAAACCTTTGTGCAAGCGTGGAATTCACGGCGGTGCCAATGCAGGAAATGTGGCTTTGCCGGGGTTGGGCTCTCCCAAGGGCACGTTCCTGCAGCAGACACAGCGATGGGGAGTGCTGCCATCAAATCTCCCTCTCTGGAGATACTCCAGAGCCATCTGGACACAATTCTGGGCTCTGGGATGAGCACGCAGGTGGACCCAGGTGGTCCCTTCCAGCCCGACCCTTCCTGGGATCCTTTCAGCTGGGATAATAATATTTGCTCAACTTATAAACAGAATTTACTGGGCCATTCTCACAGAAAATTAAAACCCTGTTCTACATGGATCTGTGCGTTTGCAGGAGAACCTGAGGGGAAAAAAAATCACAAAGATTTTACCAATTAAGAAAGAAATATCATGGGATGATGGCACTGGAACACATTTGGAAACAGATAAAACTCTTCAACACATTAAAGGGAAATCAGAGAAATCTGTGATGTGTGTGTTCCACATCCTCCCCGTGTCCCCTGCCACTTCACCACCACGGTGAGAATTTATTGTTGTCTGCCCTGGGCTGCACTCAGTCTGGGCTAATCCCGGCTGGTCTGGGCTCTGCAATAAAAATAAATGTTTAAAATAAACCTTTAGCACCACTGGAGCGGATGCAGGAGATTCTGGGGAATGGCAGGACTGGAAATTGTCCATTGAAAGGAAGTGTCCTGTGAGAGTGCCAGCCCCAGGCAGGAGCACAGCCCAGGCAGCAGCTTCATTAAAAGCTGGTGGCTAATTGCAGGTTAATAAGGTGAGGGAACTGCCCCTCCCCGTGTCTGCAGGCAAACACCAGCGAGGTGTTTCCTGCCAGGCACCAGGCCCTGGAATCGAGATAAAACCAAGGGAAAGCAGAAAGAACCCAGCACCAACTTTCTGTGGCAGACTGGGGACGTTGGAGGGTTTCTGGTTTCAGTTTGCTGAGTAAGGCCCTTTTTGGAATCCCCTGCTGCACACAGAAGTGATGAGCGTGGCTCTGATGGGGTCAAAGCCCTTGTGCTGAGCTGCAAAAAGGATTTTGGATCTGCAGCAGCCTGGGAGGGCCAGAGCTGGATGGAATTGTGGTGCCAGGGCAGTAACTGTGGTGCCAGGGCAGTAACTGTGGTGCCAAGGTGAGAAGAGAAGCTCCGTGTCAGGCTGGTGAGGAGGAGAAGCTCTCTGTCCACCTGCTGGTCCCTCCCAGCTCTGGGATTTTCCAGCTGTGCTGTGGGACTGCCAGGCACGTTTCATTTCTCATTTCTCCGTGCCTTGCTCTCTCTGGCTGATTTACTGCACCCACGGCAGTCTGGCCATGGAGTTTGGCCCGTCTGGCTCCAGCTGGCTGCTGCCCCTTGGAGAACCTCCCTCAGACCTGTCGCTGTCCCCCACCCTCCTGCTGAGCCATTCCTGACCCCTGACCCTTCCCGCTTCCCTCAGAGCTGCTTTTCCCCTGCTGGCCCTGCCTGGGTAAGGATGGCACAGGAGCTGTGATGGATGGGCTCTGCCTGCTCCAAAATCGTCCTGAGCCTGACACAAACCCAGCCTGGGGGCTCTGATTCACCGCCCACACGAGGCCTCCAGGAGCACCTCTCCCACTTAGCTGGTCAAATGAAAAGAGAAGAAATTAAGTCTTCAATTAATCTTCCCCTCTCCTCCCCAAGGCTCGCCTGTGGTGCTGAACTGATCCACAGCAATTTGCCAAGAGCCAGCAGGGAGAGGGAAGCAAGCTGGGAGGAGAGGCAGCTCAGATGTTTTGCCTAAAGAGCAACAAGAAGCCAAAGAGAAAAAAGTCAAGGTTGTGACTAAACAGATTATTTTAAAAGTTGATTTTTTACTTACTGTAACATTAGCAGCTATTAGGAGTTATTTCATAAGGATCAACACCTCTGACATTCATCTGTGACCTCAAAATTAATGTTGGTCCTAAAGCTTGGCCAGCCCAAGCCCAGGGGAGGGGGAAGGAAGGTCAGTGGTGCCTGAGAGAACACCAAGATGTGATGCCCAGAGAGGGGAAAAAACCCAAACCTCACTGCCAGTGTGGGTGTGAAAATGGTGCTGAGCTCCCCTCACCTGAAATGGTGGAGTGTCTCCTGTACCTCCAGATGGGTCCCCAGCCCAGGGCACTGTGCTGGGTTTGGGCAGGGACGCAGTAATGGGGTTATTCCTGGTGAATCCATCAGGGGACAGTGGGTTTGCTTCGCTGCCACAGGCAATGCAAAAGAAGTTACAGGAAATAGACTGGGCTGCTGTCAGCCGGGTTAATGAGGTTACAGAGCTGCAGCTGGCTCAGCGGGCCTGCTTTTCCATGGGGGTGGAGTGGGGCTGCCAGCGCCGGGGAATGAGGAGAGTGGAGTTTATCTGAGCCCACAGGGCCCCGTGTCTCCCCGAAGGGATTCGAGTTCTTTGATCTTTGTCACGAGCGAGGATCGATTTTATTCAAAATGATGCAGAGCAAAAGCCCTTCTCATTTACTGCAGCTGCACCCAACCAGGCTGGGTGGAAACAGCTCCCTGATCCCTGGGAAGTGCCCTGCTGGAACTTTGCTTTTGGTATTTGTACCAGTTCGGGCTGGATCAGCCAGAAACCCAGGAACAAGAGCTTCCTATCCCCGCTCCTGGGTTACCCTGGATAATCTGAATGTTTTCAAACTGAGAAATAAAATGACCACGATAAACATCCCTCGGCAAGCCTGAGAGCTGCGCTCTGCCATGGGGCTGGCTGCTGCTTAATTACTTTGCAGATGTAAAGGGCCTTGTCTTTATTTAATGACCTCTGTGTGCCAAGCCAGAGGAAGGCCAGTCCTTGTGCTCTGAGTTGGAAATGAAAAGAAGCCCCCCAGAAGAGCTCCCAGCAGTTCCTCCCCTCCCAAGAGCCAGCATCCCCCTGCAGCTGGGTGAAGAGTTCTCCCTCCTGCCTACACAGCCAGGTAAACGTGGGCTGGCAATTAAAGTCCGGATTTCAAACTCTAAACGAGTTTGCCTTTGATTGCCGTGCGTCAGTCGCAGAGCAAATCATGTTTATTCATGACTCTGCCTCCCAACCCGCCCGGCTCAGGGGGAGCTGGTGCTCCCTCCGCATCCAGAGGAGCTCCTAATTCCTGGTCAGCAGCCTGGGATTCCTTTGGACAGCTAAAAGCAGCCAGTCTCAGTCTGCCACAGCGGAGATTCCAGGCTGGATGGAGCCGTGGAAGGCTCCCTGCCCGTGGAAGGCTCCCTGCCCAAGGCAGGCGGTGGAGCTGGATATATTTCAGGTCCTTCCACCCCCTTCTCTGATTCCATATTCCACACACCACCCTCCTCGTGCCCCTTCTCACCAGGCTGTCGAGTGTGGGGTGGACGGGAAAGGACACAGCTTCTCCTGCTCTCCACCCCCAGTCCCCGTTATCCTGCCCTGGAAGGGGAAGGTTTCCAACAGAGGCCAGCAAGAGGTGCTCACCCAGCCCAGCCCAGCCCAGCAGAGCTGGACATTTGCTCTTGATTATAAACATGGGGTGGAACAGAAACCTGCACAACGGAATAACCCCGGGGCTCTCTTGCCCAGGCAATTTCCTTTCACAGGCTGCTGGAACAACTGCTTGTGGAAATTACTCAGGGCAGCCGGGGGAAATCAGACCCTGGGCCGATCACAGTTTTGTCTTTCGTTGATATTTATATATTTGGCTTCATTTCCTCGGCTGTTTTTCCACGTATGTGTTGGTACCAAGGCCTGGACACCCCAGTTAAGCCATTTTCCACACCAGATCTCCCAGGCTGGGCAGAGCCTTGCCTTGCACTGATGTTTTTTGCTCTGCTGCTCTTTGCACATCTTGACACGAAACAACACTCAACAGCTACCAAAGGTGAGGACACAGGACAGGATGGAGCACTGGGTGAGATCCATGGATTTGTCCAAAATTCCTTTAGAGACTGGTGTAAAACAGAAAATAAAACCAGTTTGTGTGAAGGTCTGTGACAGGACCTGAGCTGTCACAGACCGAGCTGTGCCTCACTCGCTGCTCTGGGAACACTGGAAAGGGAACATTCTCTAGGGGCTGAAAATCTTCTCCACCTCAAGAGCTCTCCCCAGGTGGAATAACATCCTACAAGCCCTGCTAAGAGTTTTCAGAGATCCCTTATTTCGTACAAATCTGAATTGTCAGAACATTTCTGAGCTGGCTCCCACTGGCAGGTTTAATTCTGGTCTTGGTGCAGCCACAGAATCTGCCCCTTGTGAGGGGGTGAAGCAGCACCTGGGAAGATTTTTCCCCTAATCAAACCTTAGTCCTGATTCTCATTCTGTGAAATATTTAGTATTTTTTGTGTAGGTCTGATGCAACCCTTCACACCTGTACATGACTCTCAAGCAATGCCCAGCAGAAAATCCAGATCCTGCTCCACTGACTTGCTATTTTGGAGAGCCAGAGGAACAAAAGATGTGTTTGTTTTTTTTTGTTTTGTTTTTTTTTTTTCTGCAGGCTTGAATCCTAATCCTTCTCCCAAGATCCACAGAGCTCATAATGAGGAGATATCACCCTTTATCCTCAAAAAATGAGGAAGAGATTTATCACTGGGGAGGTCTCTGAGCTGTCTGGCAACACCTGGAGAGATTTAGGGAAGTTTTATTGCGTTGTGACACAGAGAACCCTGATCCTGGGCTGGGAGCATCACGAGAGCACAACCCAAGGTGAAGCAGTGGACTGAGACTCGATCTGGGCAGTCCCAGAAAAGTCCTCTAAAAACCTCCCATGCCTTATTTTAATAACACACAAAAAAGTTATAATTTCTGTCATTTGAATTTCAAATCCAACAGAAAGATCTACCTGATGCTTCTATTTTAAAATGCAATTCTTTCTTCTCTTTTCTTTTCAACTCCTTTGCAGAACCAAACATCATGTTTCATCTCCAAGCGCTGAGATTAAAAAAAGCCAAAACAATTAGTGGGGAGCTGATGAAGGTGACAGGGTCATAATTAGTGCTGTTCCTCTCCAGCATGTGTTTATCATGCTAACAGAACAAGTCACTCACAGTGCTAGAGTCATGAGCTGCAGGAGCACACATGCCTTGTGCAGCTCTCGCGCTGCTGGGGCTGTTCTGCAGGGGGAAAAAGCCCAAATTTAATGTTTTTAAAGCGAGTTAGAGAGGAAAAATAAACAGGAATGGTTTGGATGCTGCTGGTGGCTGAGTTAAACCGACATGCACAGCTTCAAAATTGCCTCAGTTTGGCGTTTTGAGGGTGGTCCCTGCTAGGACAGGAGCAGTCCTGGTATAATTCTACTCCAAAAGAAAATGGGTTTGTAGCAGCAGAGACTCTGCAGCACCTGCACGGTGAGCACAGAGAGCAGGAGATGCTGGAGGCAAATCCCTCAGGAGCCCCAAACCAAACTGGGGGAAATCTGTTTCATTAAATACTTTTAAAGAGCCCTTTGTAAACCCCCCTTTCCACCCTCCCCACTCAAACACTGGGTGCTCCTCGCAGGATTTTGCAGGGAATTGAATAATCTCCCTAAAACAACTTTGTCTTCCTGTATCCACAGCTGAAAATGAGCAGCAATTACCCGGGGAGGATGTCCCTGTGAGAATCTCTTGCTAATTAGGTCTTAAGTGATTAGTTCCCTTCCCATCCTGCCCTAAATCTCTGTATTTTTTCCCCGCTGGTGTTGGAAAGTCAACTGGAGAAAAAGAAACCATCGGCAACCATTACTTGACATGCAAACAAATGTCCAGGAGGAGCAGAGCAAGTGGGAAATGGGAATTGTGGAAGCTGTGGAACGAACTTTACATGGAATGTAGAGTCTCGCTCTGAAATGGGATTAAAAACGGGGTGATTTTGAAGAGGTAGCGACATCTCTGCTCCGAGATTCATCAGCCCTCCGCTGAGAGGCCGAGGAAAAGCCTTCCCTGCTTTAACAATCCCGCAGTTCAGTGCCACATCCCACTGACAAACCCACCAGCCACCCGCTGAACAGCATTTCCCATTTCCCATGGCCAAGTCCTTGCTTTTGCTGGGCATTTTTGCATTTCTTTGGCAAAAAAAAAAAAAAAAAAAAAATCTGCGGGAGAACGCCCTGAGCCATGAGGAATGGCTTTAAATCAGCCCGGCTCCATCTGCCCCGCTGCAGGGCGGCTCCACATCGCGGCAATCCTAATTAACCCAGTGCCGCTGCTGCCTTAACGAGCGGAGTTCTGCCGCTGCTGGCCCGCTCGGGGTGCTGAGAGAGCGGGGTTAATACAGGCGCTGCTTCAGAGCCCCGATCGAGGGGGAAGGTGCCCAATTAAGCTCATTGACACCTGCCCCCCGTACCCACGGAGCCCGCTCCTCGCCTTGTTCACCTCCCGGGGCTTTCTCGCTGCGAGACGTGGGCAAATTTTAATGCGAGAAAAGTGGGAATAGAGCATCTCACCTCCCAGCGAGTTATGGCAGCGCTGAGGCAATCCCAGCTCCGCTGTCCCTGCCTGGCATTTGCGCGGGGAGCGGGAACAGAGGATGCTCCAGGCTCCGCTCGCTGCAGGAGCAGAGACTCGAGGCAGGACACGGTGCTGGGGCATTCCAGAGCTGCTCAGATCCCGGCCGGGAACGGGCAGATCCTGCTGGATTTGCTGGCCACAGAGCCTCGTTTGCCAGAGTTTGCTCCTGCCGCCCGCCTCCCCGCGGGTCAGCCACGCTGGGAGCGCTCTTTGGAAATCATATTGGAGTGGGGATCAATACTGGAATCGATGGGGCTGTCTGACAGCCAGGGTGGGCTCAGGGCGACAGGACAGCGGCAGAAGATGGGCAGGGATGGGGTTTGGCCAGGGAAGTGGAAAGCTCAGGCAGCAGAAGAGGTGACAGGCAGGGAAACCCTGCAAAAGGATCCGCTGCTCCCCGAATTCCGGCCCGGCCGCCGGACGAGAGCCGGGCCAAGTCCCACGGCTTTGCCACCAGCTCCTAAAGACAGAGCTTCCTCGTCTGTTGGTTCAATAAACAGCAGCCTGTTATCATATTTATTTGCTGATTGAATCTAAATTACGAGCGAGCTGCGAGCTGCAGAATGGCTCTGTGGAATTAGCAGCTCAGTCCCGCTCTTTTTTTAATAAGGATTCTGATTGCAGCAGTGATACATCCTGCAGGCTCCGCGGGTAAGCCTGAAATGAATTCAAAATAAAAGGAAAAAACGAGAGTGGAGATAATCTCCAAGTGTTAATTTGCCTTTTAAACCCGATTTACCAACTCCTGAAACAGCCCTTTGCTGGAAATGGAGGAATTAGTGAGTTGGAATGCTCTTGAGAGGATTTTTTTCCCCCTAAATAAGCTGGGTTTTAATGTTTAAGTGGGAATTTCGGCAAAACTTAGGGAAAAGCCAGGCGTGGGGGCTGTCGGAGGCGCAAAGTCAGCTGCTGTCCCCGGGGCAGGACCTGCTCATCAGGCATTCAGCGCTGACCTTTCCTGCTTTTATTGGAGAGGCTCCTGCGGGAGGGCAGCGCGGGCTCATCGCAGCAGGTGAGCTCTGGGCAAACACAGGTGAGGCTCCTCCTGAACTTTGCACAGATTCCCAGAGGAGTGCGTGTGCCAGGGATGAGCATCCCAGCCCTGTAACCCCTTCGGGGATGCCCTGGCAGGAAGGAAACGCTGAAAATCCAAGCCTATCCCGTTTTCCACTGGTTATTGGGAGGAGAGTTCCACTGGAAAAGGTCCTTCAAACGCAGATCCACAATAAGTAGCTTTTCTCTCCTCAAGGATGAAACAGGTGGGGAAAAAAGGCACCACTTGTGGAATTTGCTTTGAATTTCCCACCCTCAGAGCATCCCCAGACCCTGAGCACAGGTTTTCCCAGGCTACATTAGCAGAACAAAGTGCCCCATGGATAAAAAGCCATCCCAGTTCCAAGGAGAGGAGCTAACAAGAGGAAAAGAAGCGTCAAGTTCACCTTCCTGCCTGTGACAATTCAAAGATGTAATTTACATGACAGTTTTTCTCCCTAATTAGAAGCGTAATTAAAAATTACACTTGGAAAAAAGAAAAAAAAAGCAGTTTGCGCTCTCACCCCCCCATTAAAGGGAACAAAATCCTTTGAGGATTGGTCTAAAAGCAAGATTGGCTCCTTTGGAAACAGAGCGAGCTGAACACCTGGAAATTCAGTTCTCACTGTGCCCACTCCAGTTTGGGGTGGGAAGCAGTGAATTGACATTTATTCTGCGTCAAGCCCTGCCCTTGTTTGCCTTTTTTGTTCTCTTCGCCCTTTTAGTGCCCAGAACTGCCCGGGTGGCAGGGTGATTTCCTCTCAGAGCACAGCCCTCATCCGACACTCAGGAACACAACGGTGAGGGCTCAAGAGTGCAGGGAACGAGGCGATTTCTGCTGCCCCTTGGCGATTTCTGCTGCCCCTTGGCGATTTCTGCTGCCCCTTGGCAATTCTGGAGCCCCAGGACACTGAGCACGGCTGGGTTGGTGTCACTGGGAAGTTCAGGGAGGTTATGAGCAGAAACACACGCAGGGCATCTGAAATGGAACTGAAATCAAAAACCTGCACTGCAGATAAATATCTACAGTCGAGGAATTTGAACTCTCAAACCCAGCCTTCCTTCTCTCCATCCTGCATAAAATCAGAACCACTAAACAGCCCTGATGGGATGCTTTAGAATTTTTACTGATTCCTGCCTCGTAGGTGATGGTTTTACCAACAAACCTGTGGACCAAGGATGGAAAACTCAGACTTCAGGCAATAAAAGAGCCCATGAACGTTCACCCTTTCACGGGAACAGCCCCATTTCTGTGATGACAGGCAGAGCTTCAGAACACTCAGCTAATTACACGGTGCTGGTAATTATTGGTATAAAACCGACGTTAAAGGCAGATGAAAAGTGCTGGTGTCATTTTTAAGGCACAGAGTTACAGGGCTCAGAAATGTCAAGTCAAAATTTCGGTTTGAAACACAATTCCAAGCCTTTTTCACATGTGTGGTTTTTAATCTGATGACAAGCTGGAGCCCTGCATGCAGAGAAATCACATTTCCAGAGGAAAGATCTCGGGTTTTATGGATCCTGTTCCTTCTTCACAAGGGCACATCCAGAGCACCCCTCTGGCTCCAGAGCTCTGTTTTAAGGGAGGCTTTTTGGAATTATTTGATTTAAAGGGGGAAACCATCCTGTTGTGTGGAGTTATCAGCTCTGCTTGGAGCAACCTGGGCCAGTGGAAGGTGTCCCTGCTCATGGGAAATTGGAACGAGATGATTTTTAAGGTCCTCCCCAACCAAAATCATTCTGATATTCCACATTATTATGAAATCCTGCCTCTCCCAGCTCCTCTTCAGCCACGCAGGTGGGTCAGGGCTGCCTCTGCCTTCAGCAGGCTGGCAGCAGTACAGAAAGAACTCTCTATATTAATGTAAATTACACTTAATTAGTAAAAGACAGTAAACTTTTGCTATAGGCAAAGAGATACAAGATGGGATGCAACGTGAGCCATAAAATCCGAGGGCTCCTACCACACACACCAGGGCCATCTGCTGAGAGCAAGCCCTGCTCTAAAGGCTCCGATGCCTCGATTATGCAAATCAGGGCGATTATTCCATCCTCAAGACTGCGGCAAGATAATTACCCAACAATAAATCACCACAACTCAAGCGGCTGCAAATGAATTTTAAGCTTTATCGCCATAATTGCAATTGGATGGTGGTTATTAACTGAGCAGGAGAGAGGACATCAGGCCCCAGAGACCCCTCGCTGCTGCTTGGGAGTGGCACTGGGATGGTTTGGCTTTGCTCAGCCTGCCGGGAGGCTGCAGAGGGGGCTCATTTTCAGGAATGCGGCTCGGCTTCTCGAGAAATACAGTTTTCACCTGCCCACTAGGCTGGCTTCTGGCTGGTTCAGGCTCTCACAAGGACTGAAGCAAAGCATAAGGTGTGAATTTCAGGGGTTTAGCAAGTCCTGAGCCTGGTTTTGTTCAAATTATCAGCATTAGAGAGGGAAAACTCTGTCACCTAAACCTGGTTCGGTGGTGACTCTCAGCAGGCTGGAGTTCTCCAAGTCCCTGAGAAAGTAAACTCAGATAAAAATCTTAAAATCAGGCAAAGCACAGCTCCTGCAAAGAGCTCTGCAGAACAGAGGGAATCCCCCCAAGGCACGCTTTATCACCAAAGTTACAAACTCTCATTTTAAAGTTAAAAACTCTCACTCAAACGCTGCTTCAGGCTGCGTTTTCTTTGGAAAAAGCAACATTCCAAGCGAGAAAGGAGCCCGGCCTGGAATTGCCTGCAGCTGTGCTGCAGCAGGAGCTCCTCATTCCCTGCCACCGGTGCCTGTGGCGCTCCAGCAAACGAGACGCTGTTTCCTCCGAGGTTCATTTCATTTATGTTCAAACATGATCAATTATATGGATTTAGGACAGACATTTGTTGCGCGTTTAGGTGATACGGGATGAGATCAATTACAAACACGTTTACAAAGGAGGGAAATGCCTGATGGCTTGGGAAATTTAGAGATATTGAAAGTATTTGACGTCTATATTAACTCAAAGCCCTAAATGGGCTGGGCTTGTTTACATTGCTGCAGTCTTATTACAGGGTGAATTTTACCAGCTGTCTTGCTGAGCAGTCATTTAGCCTTAAACTATAGTTAAAACTGTCATGGTTTTAAGCAAATTATATTGCGTAAAGTAATTATTTCCCGAACTGCAAAGAGGATCCAGGTAGCTCGTGAATCTCATTTCTGAAAAAGAGAGAGGAAAGCGCCCTCCGTGTAAGAGTCATGGGCTGGGGAAGGGTTCTGTGCTCCAGAAAGGGCCGAGCCAGCTCGGTTTAGTGAGCTGAGCACATCTGGGTGCCGAGCAGGCAGGAAGGGAGCGGACTCCTGCTAAAGCAGCCTGCTCCTTAAACGCCTTGACCGCCGATCCCAAAACACCCAGGCACAGCTCCTTTCCTTCCCAAAGCGTTCCTGCAGCAATAAACATTAATCCTGGGGATTAACACACGCTCGGGGCTGGCTGTGGCTGAGAGAAAGCGCTAAAGAGGAGTTTTGGGGGAAATAATGGCAGCAGTTAAGGGCTGGGCAGGGTAAGGAGGAATATCCTCCGTGTTTGCTCTGGCAGCAGCATGCAGAGCTCTCAGAGATCCCCAAAAATGCCCTTTGCAGCCCCAATTCATGGCGTGAAACAGGCAGCTTCCCTCAGAGAACCCCAAAAATGCCCTTTGCAGCCCCAATTCATGGCGTGAAACAGGCAGCTTCCCTCAGAGATCCCCAAAAATGCCCTTTGCAGCCCCAATTCCCTGTGAGCACCAGGCAGCTTCCAGCGGGATTCGCCGAAGGGCCCGAGAGCTCGGATGCAATGAATTTTTTGCTGTAATCTATTCAAAGCTTTGCCTCGCAGCCTCCCAGCAGCAGACTGTGGCCCGTGGGTGGCTGTCCCTGGGGTTTTCACTAATCCCAAGCAAGTGCAGCTCTTCTGCCTCATTGAGAAGCCGCCTTTGCCCCGGTTCTGAGCCTCCCCAGCTTCTCCCCAGCGTTGTTTGGCTTCCCTCCCACTCTGGAGGATGCGAGTGTGTGGCACCAAGAGGGGCCCATCTGTTCCCCTCCTCTCTGCTCTTTTCCACCTCACAGCTAAAGGAAGAATTCCAGCCCAGGACAGTCCCCTCCTGAGGCTTTGGGATTTGTGCTGCCCAAAAACCCAGCAATTAAATCCCCATCAACACAGCAGGGCAAAGCACCATCGACCGTCCAGAGTGGCCACTACAGCAGCCCAGAATGATGCCAATTAGGGCTTTTGAATGCTGTTAAAATGCCCTTTTCCCCCCCAGAAAGCCAGGCAGGTTATTTAATGCAGATATCCCAGCATGACAGGGGCACAGTGAGGCAAAATTCCCGGAGGGTTCTGGATCCCAGAAAGGGCAGGAGTCAGCTCTGGGTTGGGTGTTTGGCTGTGAGATGTGACAAGAGTGGCTTTGATCGTCTATCAAAGTGTTGTCAGCCTCCCCCTGAGCCTCGGGGAGAAAAATTGCAGCTGGAGCATTGATCAGCACCAGAGATCTGTCAGCACCAGCCTCAAAAACAAACAGAAAACTGGATGTACCTGCACGAGGCGACATTGCCACCTCCCTCTGGGACCAGCAGAGGAGCAGGACAAACTCTGCAGTGCTCCGGGGCTGTGGGGACTCTGTCCCGCTGAAATATTCCCATTCCCTCCGAGCCAGAAGCACCCTGAAGTCAGCGGGGGGCTGTTGCATCACCGAGCAATCACAATTAACTCTAATTACACGTCTTCACTGGCTGCCGAGCTTTGCAAAAATAACAAGGAGGCAAGAAAGAAAAAACACCTCAGAAAAGGCAGAGAGAGGCTCTTGCAATCCAGGTGAATTTTTCCAAGCTGATTGCCAACACTCGAGGTTCCCAAGGGCCTTTGTTAGCAAAGAGAAAGCACCAGACAAAGGGATGGAGAGAACAGGAAGCCTCATCTCCTTCTGCCTTTTAAAGTTACCTAGTTAGGACCCCAAATTTGGGACACTCAGATATTTGGGGACCATCACAGCCTAACATTTCTCTGCTGCCATGGTGAGACACAGCTGACAACACCTGAGCAACCCCATGGGTGCTGGAACAGTGAGGAGCTGAATTTCCTTACATTAAATCAGAATTAATAACCTGCGTTGGGCAGGTGCTTTGAAATCCTCCTCCTCCTGTCCTTATCTGTCCTGCAAAATATTGCATTTGGGGAGATGAGCTGCGGGTGAGAAACAAAGGCCCTGCCACGGAATCCCTTTCAGCAGCACATCTTTTATCCTTGTCCGCAGCAAGGAAATGAAGAGAGTTTTTCAGTTCCCAAAAAGCTGCTCTGAGAATGGAGCGTGTGCTCTGCCCCATCCCAGCCCTCCATCCACGGACAAATCGTTATTGACTCTGCTCCGAGCCTGGGCTTGCTCTCCAGAGAGCTCAGCCAAGGGTTTTATAAACACCACCACAGCAAATTTTGTTCTGTCTGAATATGCACTGATAGCATTTCCCCAGTCAGATCCCGTGGGGATTGCACAGACCAATTTGGAGGATAAAAGCAACGGTGAGAAACGGCAATTGATAAATAAATATCACATATATGTCAGCTCCACGCCCATGACAAGCCAAAACTCTGCCCTAACTTTAGGCTAAGACAGAGAAAAGGCCAAAATGTGCCCAATGCTCCCCAGGAAATGAGTGGCATGGGTAGGTCAGATCCCTTTTCCAGCCCTCCCTCTCAGATTAGAACTTTCTGGTGATGGCTTTTGGAAAAAACCCAAATATTTTGAGCCCACTATTGACATTATTGATTCATGGCAGTAACAGCATCCTCCTGGCCCATCCTTGGGAATAAGCAAGGAGAGGAGAATTCATTTCCTTCCCAGAGATATCAATACCCATCTTGGCTTCTGAAGAACCCTCACACCCCAGACTATTGATTTCCTGCACTTGAAATGAACTGGTTCGGTCAATTCCAGAGCTGCGTGAACAGACTGGGCCAGGGCTCAAACCCACTGGGAGTGCAGCAGGTCTGGGGCACCAAAACCTCCTCGGGGGCCCCAGGAATGGGGTGGAACACGATGGACTCCACAGCTGCCTGTCCCACGGGGGCCCCAGCAGGGGAGGACACTCCGGGTGCCTCTTTCTGCAACTCGGGGACCCGAAAATGGCAATTTTCTTATCTGGGAGGACACATTTGGTCGGACTTTGCAGCACCCAAAGCACAGGGCGTGCCCTCAGAGAGCAGCTCCTGCTGCAGCCCCTCGCTCTCCCAGCTGATGAGCCAGTGGCTTCAGTAAGAGCACAGCACATTTGATGGGACACTTCTGAGGGGCTCAAACCACATCTGTGCCAGAGCCTGCCTTTCCCAGGGCTGGATTTAACATCACACAGTGCAAAGCCAGCCTGTGCCAGGCCCTGGCAGGACGAACGAGTGCCACACCCCAGTGCAGGGCACGGGGAGAGAATCATCCCACAGGGAGAATCACCCCCCAGAAGCCAGCTCCGACCAAAATTCCCCGAGCCTGTTCTGCTGAGCCAAGCAAAGGCTCCCTGCACACTCCAAGTGTGCACAGGAGGCTGGGAGTGCTGCTTGTTTTGGCAGAAGAGATGAGAAAAGCGCAGAGCATTCGAGTTCAGAAGGCTCATTATGACTAATCTGCCTTCCTGAGCTGCAGGTCTTTTATTCCAGAGTCAGATATAGGCCTGCCCTGGGAGGGAACATCTGTAAGGGATGCTAATTTAGATATTTGTAAGAAAGGTGGCACAAGCTGCAGCCAGCTGAGTCTGCAGCAGCTCTGGGAGGGAGCACAGGGTGGGAGAGGAGCTCTGCCAGCTCCCAGGCAGGTCTGGATGAGGATGCAGCTCCAGTCCTGCACCAGCCTGGCTCTTCGCTGCTGCTGGAGAGGCAGACTGGGCTCTAACTGGGGAAGTGGGACCTGCA
This sequence comes from Promerops cafer, assembly GCA_013398275.1. NCBI lineage: Eukaryota > Metazoa > Chordata > Aves > Passeriformes > Nectariniidae > Promerops > Promerops cafer. The sequence continues at coordinate 76,524 of VZSE01000583.1, read as the reverse complement.
TTTTCACCCCTGAGTGGGATTTAGCATTTCAGATGTTAAATTTGGGGTGGGCTGTGGGTGCCACAGAGAAAGGTTGAACAGCCTGGGCTTATTGTTGCATTTTCCTCACTCTCCTGCTCAGCTGCACAGTGCTGACCCTTGAATTTCGGAGCCTGAAGAATTGGTGTTTTGGAGCATCTCCCACAGTTAACAAGCACCCTGCTCCTGCAGTGAAACAGGGCGAGTTCTGCACTGTTCTGAGCTAGATTTTGTGGTTTTGTGGGTTTTTTCCCTCTGTATGATACCTGAGCAACATTTAGGAGTGTGTGTGGTGCACTTGTACCAGTTAATCAGTGTTAAAGGGTTTGGGTGGGTCTGGTTTCTACAGGAGGAGGAACTGAGGGCAAACTGAAGTGAAACTCTGAAAATCTTCCTCGTTTTTGTATTTATTGAATGTCGGTGCCACAAAGAGACAGGCCTGACAAAGAAAGCAACAAAGTTGTGATAAACTTGCAGGGAAGTTCATTCTACAGTTCAGGACTGGCCCTTATAAAAACTCTGCCTTATCCCAGAGGTGTCAGAAACGTTTTCTCTTCAGCATTTGTGGCCAACTGCTCCTCTCATTAGAGAAATCACTCAAGACCCCTCTCTTCAAAGCTTTCCACACCAGCAGCCTCTGACAGGGCAGCAAAATAATGAATTATCTCATTGTCAGGGGCTGATATTCCACAGGCATTTCCCTTTTTCTGTGGCCTGGTGCAGTGCAGGAGGCACCTGATCTCCTTCCACTCCCCGTGCTGCTTCTGTTACAGGAGCAAAAAAAGAACACGTGGTAAGGAAATACAGAACATTCAGGACATTTACCAATATTTGCCCCAGGAACAGCACTCCACAAACCAGAAAAGCCCTGAAAAGAAAAGATTTTGCTTCTTATGAGAAGGTTGCACTCGTGGGTTTGAAATTTCATTTTGTTTTGACTTCGGGTTCAGGGCTGGTTTTCTTTTATCTGTCAGTTTTTCTTGTTATTGAGCTTTATTTTCTCCCGTGATTCATCTGACTCTAGGGCATTTATTGAAATCCTTGATATGAAATGCAAGGGAAATGAATCTCACTTTAAACTTCCTAAGGACATCTCCATCACCCGATTAAAGTCTCCTGCAGTTTTTTCCAGCTCTTCCCATTACAGACTCAGAGACAAGGTGCATTTCTGGCAAAGGCAGATGTGATTTGTAGCACATCTCCCATCAGACCAGCCATTATTTTAATCCATCCTTTTCCAGGGGAAAGAATCATTTCTTCTTTTCTTTAGTAGGACTGAAAAAACCCCTCACAGAGATGAGTTTTACAAGCAGTTAAACGCTGTAAATCAGCAGGCCAAGGCAGATGGCAGAGTCAGTGAGACTCAGAGCTCGTCCATTAAACACCTCACCCAGTTCTCAGTTATTAAATTGCTCTTTTCCTGACTCAGATTGCAGCTGATTTCCTTATGGATGGCTGGATGGAAAATATTCTTGTGATACTGGAAGCCCAAGGAGTCGAGGAGAGGACAGGTTCTTCTTGGCCTCAGAGAAAGCGTAAACATCTCAAAGAAGTCTTGTCCATCCATTAAATAAATATCTTTATTTTGAGGCAAGCAAAGCGTCTGAGAGCTTTCGCTGTCCTGCTTTCCAGAAGAAGTAATTGTTCTCTGCTAAGCTCATTTGGCTCCCTTGGCATTGCAAAACTCACATAAATCGGATAAAAAGGAAATTATTGCAGTAACACTTGGAAAGTTCAGGAGAATTCAGTCTGACTTTAGCACTGAAGATGACGCAGAAAGTCAAGAGTGTGCACACAGCAATTCAGGAATGCAATATCCCAGGAGATTTAGGGTTCCACCACCCAGAGAGGTTGAAAGCAGCATTTGAGATCCACTTGTCTGGAGAAAACCTCCCAGGAACTGAATTTCTTTAAAGCCTCACCCAGAGATGGGTTTCACTCTGTTCTCTCTTTGTCTAGGGCTGCTTGGTAATACGAAAAATACATTCAGAAAAGGTTTTGAGCCATTCCTGGGAAAAAAAAAGAGGAGCTTTCTTAGCAAACACCATGCAGATGAGGGACTGCTAATGCTCTGGAAGTGAGCTGGTGTTAGGGATATTAAACTATAAAAAGATATTAAAATATTGCAACCGCAGCCACACTTTCAGGAAATGGTTTCTCTCGGTATTTGAATTGCAAAGCGATCTCTTTACCAGCACAGGGAGTGTCTAAACAAGGAGCACTGCTGAGAATTCCAGCCGGGGTTTTTAGCAAATCCCCAGGACGTGCGGGGACTGGGAAGGCTGCGGTGCCTGCTCCCTTGCACCGGAGGTTTACGAGCTGCTGACAGCGGCAGTAACACCTCCAGGCCGCTTCTCGCACAGGAATCCCTGCTCTCCGTGCTGGGGGCCACTCCGCGCCTTCCCTGCCGTGCCAACAGCTGTGCCCCCGCGGGGACAGCGCTGACCTTGGAGCCCAGAGGGTGCCAGCGCTCCAGGAGCACGCGGAGCATCCCCGGCCGAGCATCCCTGACCGAGCATCCCTGACCGAGCACCCCCGGCCGAGCATCCCCGGCGCTCACCTGCGAGTGCCTGCGCGGGGCAGGGCAGCCCGCAGGGAAGGGCTGCTCCCCCCCGAGGGGTTCCTGGGGGTGGGAACCCATCTCGCTCCTCTCCCCGGGGCTGCGGTGGGAGCGGCTGAGCCCCACCAGCCCCCCCGGCCCCGGCCCCGCGCTCCGCCCGGCGCTGTCCCGGTGCCGGGGCCGGTCCCGGTCCCGCATCCCCGGGGCTGGAGCCGCCCATCCCCGCCGGGGTGAGTCCGTGGGATTCGGGGGAGGAAACTTCGCCCCCTCCCCTCCCCTCCCGTCCCCTCCCCGCAGCAGCGGCAGCGGCAGCGGCGGGCGAGGCAGAGAGGGAAGCGCTGCGGGAATTCGCATCCCGCGGCCGGAGAAGGGAGCCGGAGTGGAAACAGGTTGTTGGGATCTGTCCGTGGGAGGAAGGGGCGGCTCTGCTCAGCCGCTAGCCAAGCCTGGGCTCTGGGAAATGGAGACGGAGCTGCTGCCTCGCCAGCCGGCGGTGTGCTGAAGGAGATGGACAGAGAATTGCTGCGGGGGAGCCCGGCCCCGGGGTCGCCGCTTCCCAGGAAGCTGAGCCACTTCCCGAGCTCCTGAAGTTCCAGCAGCCGCTGGCTCAGCGCGGGGTTAGCCACGGCAAGCTCCACCTGCACCGATCCCAGCTGGCAGGGGTCAGGCAGGTGATTTTCTTTCTTTTTGCTCCTCTGCTTGTGCGTGAATGCTGAACACCAAAAAGTCTGCCTGAAAGCCTGGGAGAGCTTGGGAAAAGCCACGGTGGAGAGTTGTGGTGTTTTGGATATATTTGGCACAAAGTACTCACACCTCTGCTCGAGGGATTCATATGGCTTGAAGGTAAGAGATTCGTGTTGTGCTTCTCTTCCAGAAATAGAAATGTTGTGAATATCCCGGTGAGGGAACACAGCCGGCAGTGGCTGCTGTGGTCACCACTGCCTAGAGAGGCAAATAAAGACAGGAGAAAAAGGAAAATATTTGTCATTACACCAAGAAGATCCATTAAGCTGTTCCCTTCCGCAAGAGAAGAGGCGAGAGCGGGTTTTCAAACTGAAATTCAGGCTGTCTCATTTCTCCATCTGAACCACTCACTGCAAAGCAACAAACAATTGTTATTGTATGCTAAAGAGGCATCTGGAGTTGCTAAGAAGCTCGGCTCGTTTTTAGAAGTTTGATGTTTAACGTTGCTCTCGCATAGACACAATGGAGAGAGAGTGACAGGGAGAAGTGGAGGAGGAGGATGTGTGGAGAGGATATAATGTAGGTACGTTCCAGTTCCCCAAGGAACAAGACTGTTCAGTCAAATTATTTGAGGGAAAACACTCTTTTTTCCTCTTACCACACTCATTTTTTTACATCTGGTAAGGCAGAACCTTACTGGCATCCTTTCAGACTAAATGCTCAGCACCAGTCCTGACGCAGAACAACCTTCCCCAGTGGAGAACAGGGGATCTGTCACCCCTTCCTGAAGAACCCCTGGAAGGAAACCTCTCAGAAATCCTTCTCTGAATGCTCCAAGCAGATTTTGTGTGAGGTTCACACTCACCTTTGTCTCGATCTTAATCTGTTTTTTTTCCCATTGCCCCCCCCAGTTCTAAGTTCCACGGAGCTTTTTGAAAGTGTGGCTTTAGGGCAGGGACTCAAACGCCAGGATGGTGCTGGGTCCTGCCCAGCACTGGAGTATTTTTGGTCCAAGCTGTTGTCTGTAGGTTGTTTCTACACGAGGTAACACATCCCCACTTGGTAATTCTCAAGTCTCTCTCTCTCATGCCGACTTTCCCACATGCATGGAACTGCAGAGTTCCCAGCATGTGGAGCATGAATCACTGCCTCTCGAGTGGAGCTCCAAGTTGAAAAGAAAAACAGCTTGGGTTGTTTTATAAATAACCAGGGTTATAACAGAGCTGGTCAGATAGGTTACACATGCAAACCAGCGTGGGCTGGGTTTGCTACGTGTTCAGGGTTTCATGGGATTTTATTGTTCTTTACACGCACAGTGGTATTACGAACTCACAGCCCTGGTTTTTATCTCCTTTGAAGTAATTGCTTGTAGCAATCTAGAAAAAACCCAACCTCTTGGCAGTATTTCTGACTCCCTCGAGTAAAGACTGCTGTAGTTTTTGTTATTTCCCCCCCTTTAATTTCTTTTCCATGCTGCAGAAATTCTGTTACGTTCAAACCCTCCTTCCTTACTTCTGACCAGAGTTTTGTAAAAGAGTTTTCTACTGATTTATGAACCACTGTGTAAAATCTGCTGTGCTTTCCACATTTCCACCTAACTTCCATGGGCACACAGACACTATGTGTGGAAAAGAGGCTCACTGTCACACTGGAGAAGAAAACGTGCAAGTTTTGGGCTTTAGAGAGAAGCTTGTGACCCCACAAAAGCAGGGGAGCAGTCAGTGTGGGTGTATTTTAGGTGACATGGGCTCCCAAAGAGCTCCTTCGCTGTGCCATTCAGCTCCTGTGTCACTGTCACCCTGCAGGAAAGGCTCGGGCAGGGTTTGGATGGGATGAGTGGCCACACAGTGTCCCCTGTGCCTGTCCTCACACTGCTCCCACACCCCTGAGCTGAGCGGGACCCACCCCTGAGCCTGCCCGGCCGTGGGGATTGATCGAGTTGTCCCCACAGGGGTGTGAGGACAGGCACAGAGTGACCCCTCTGCACTTCCCGTGCTCAGCCCTGCTCCAGAGCCAGACGCCCGCCCTGGCTCTGCCGTGATGGCACGGCATGGATGTGCCTGGCATGGTCCCCCTCGCCCTGCCCCGGCTGCTCCAGGCTGCAGGCACTGGGCAGGGCTCAGCAGCAGGGACAAACCTGCTGGCACGTGCAGCTGGAGCAGCACAAAAACCTCACTGGAGCAGCTCCGAGCAGGCAGGACCCGTGCCAGAGCTGCCCCCCCTCTGTGCCACAGGCCTGGCACCAAAAGTGCCATTCCTGGGTGTTCTCCTCAAACCCATCCTTTGCTCTAAATCAGTCTCCACCCTCCCACCCTCTGGTTGCTTCAGCTTTGGAGTTGCAAGTCAAGCTGATGGAACCACGGAATATCCTGAGCTGGGAGGGACCCACAAGGATCATTCTGTAACAATTACCAGACACAATTTCTCTGAAACAGCAGCCAAAAAATCCCCTTTGAAAAACACTTATCTTCAAGTTTTTGTAGCTCTCCAATTATGAACAGGATGGATTTGGCTCGGGCCCCTCACAATCCTTTCAGGATAACTCGTTTTCAATTTCACCCTCTGTGCACAAATTCCTGGTGAGCACGGAGGAAATCTGGGACTCAGGTTTGGATTTCCCACGTGCCCAGAGCTGATATTCCAGTGCCAGGAGGTGCAGGGCTGTGAGCACGTCCACACTGAGCTGTAAAACCTCCTGGCACAGGATGTGCGGATCCAAGACGTTCCCAAATGCTGTGGACACTGGGGAATTGCAATTCCAAGGGAAAGATGTCCACAGATTGTTAATAAATGCACAGAAAGCAGGCTGGCACAGCAAACAGTTGGGTGATGGGGGAGTGTTTGCAGAAACATCATAAACATTTCTCCATTCTCACACTCCTGCCCAGGCAAAGGCAAAATTGGATAAAAAGATCCCAGACTGGTGGAACTTCGCCCTCCCAGGGTTATTTCTTTTAAGGCTAAAAGAGAAAATACAGTGGGCTGAAGGTGAAAATGTATTAAGGCTTGGAGTTTAGGTTTGGAAAGCTTTGTCTGGGATCAAACTTTGCTGCCTTTTTCAAATGAAAACTTCCAGTTACTCCTGAGGAGCAGGGAGACTGAGCAGTGAGTGCCAGGGTGCTGCCAGCGGGATCCTTTGGGGAAGGGGGAGGCAATTGTTTAAGTCCTGTCAGATGCATCATCCCTTGTGCTGTTACAAAACCAACCTATATTCAATCTGAAGTGATTGCTAATAACTATTAACTCCTCTCCCAATTGTTCCGCTTCAATCATGTTTTCTCTCGCTGTCCTTCACCTGGGTATTTTTAGCATTGTAATTTTTTTTTTTTAATTTTTTTTTTTTTGAAGATGTGACTATGTGTTCAGTTGCTGCTTCTCTGTACATCCCTCCCAATTATCCTGGTGGGTATTTTTCTCTCAACCCCCCAGAAAGGGTTTATTTCTGGTTTACTCTTCCCTGTTGGTTTCCATGTGGTTATGTGGGAGGCTGCACTTTCTTTATCAAAGCAGAGAGCCATGATTAGTCCATTCAGAAAATGTAAATGCAGCCTCATGTGTTCTGGAGCGCTGGGGAGAGGGAGAGGCTGCGAGGAGCAATAAAAGCTGTGAGAACAGAGCACAGCTCCCAGCCCTGCAGGGCTGCAGAGCCCGGGGATGGCCACACTGCCCATTCCAGAGGGAGGTGAACAAACCCACGGAGCTGCCTGGGGAAAGGTAATCACGGAGCAAGCTGAATGAGAGAAACCCCAGCAGCCTGTGCTGGGCATCCTCTTGCATCTGTAGCTCCTTTCATTTCTCCCAAATTTCTCTGTAGCCTCGGCTGTTCCGGTGTGGGGCGTCCCAGGGTGTGCAAGCACTCACTGATTGATAAATACACACATAAATACAAATATTTGATCCTGCTCACTGCCCCAGGCTGCCAACTGCCAATGATGAGGATGGATCAGCAAAATCAACGCCTTTGAGAGTGCTCTGTGCAATCTGCAGCTCCAGGGAGAGAAATGAACCCTTCACCAGCAGCTCAGGTTTTTCAATCAGCTCCCCTGAATGCTGCAGCTGACACACTCCAGCAGAGAACTTCGAGCTATTACCTAAAATATGGCACCTTGCAAATTACTCGTCTAAACTCCATCCTATTTTGATATCTCAGGCAATCTGGAGCTTCAGCAAATTAAGATGCTCTGCAACAAGCACTCTCTGACCCCCAGCCCCTTTGTATCTGCTTATTTCAAGCTTTTGCGTATTTGTATGACAGCTGAGGAAAATGTGATTATCTCTGGGATTACTGGAGGCTGGAATTAGATGGCCGACATTTGATCTGTTTTCTCTGAACACCTTTTAGTTCCAGCCTTATCTCCACCCTTGGAACCCACCCCAGAGAGGGGACAGGACACTTCCAGCCTCCTGCTCTCCTTGAGACGTCCCCACACAGATTTGGGAGGTGAATTTTAGTCACCCGGGTTTGAAAAGCCACAATTATCAAGAACTTGCTAATTTAAAAGCCCTTAAAAATAGAAACACCCCCCCACATTCACATACATATTGTTGAACAGGAAGAATCACTCATGCCCCAGTACATGAATCATTCATCACCCCCATGAGGTTATGGATGCTCTAAAAATGTGTTTGTGAGTACTAAAATGGTGATTACAATAAATACTACAGAAATACTTCAGCCCACCATGTCCAGGCATGTGTAAAGCTCCTTATTTGCACTTTGATGGCAAAATTGTAAGAATTAGAGGGTTTTCTTTCACTAACAAGGGAGTCAAAAAGTCAACATCATAATTTCCATGTGAGTGGAGTCCCACATATTGGTTTATTTTCATTTGTAAAGCAGGTTGTGATCCATGCCTGGGGCCTGTGCTGTAAAACAGGAGGTTATTAAAGCATGACAGCTATTATTATAAAGCATTACCATTATTATTATTGTTATTATTATTTTGAAAGGGCACATAAGGTACCAGTGAGATTCAGGTTCCTGCCTCTCTTTCCTCTCTAGAAAAGCAGACTGAAAGAGGAGCCTTTTCCTTCCATTTAGCAATTGGATGCAAAGCAGGATTTAGTATTTCCAAGGATAGCACCGAGGGAGCTGCCGGGGACAGAGCTGCCAGCTCAGGGGGATCCCTGGCTCTGGATTTATTCCCAGACTGAAGACAAGGACTGAGAGTAAATTCCAGCCCCTTTGGTCGCACGCAGCTCCCACCCACCCGGATTTACAGCCATGAATAACCCATGGGAACCCACGTTCCCCAGCCTGGCTCACTGGGAGCGGGTCACTGTTACTGGAAGTGCTGGGCAGGGGCAGAGCCAGGCTCCCCGGAGCTGGGAACCAGCCCGCAGCACAGAGCTCTGCCCAAACCAGCAGGGAGGGGCTCAGGGCTGGGCTCCAGGCACACCAAGCCTTCCCCAGGCCTGTCCCAGCCCCTCGTGTCCCCACAGAGGCCGTGGCACTGGGGCTCTACAGCAGAAGCGTTCGGAGGGAAAGGGACTCCGAGAATCCCAGCACAGCGAGGGCTCAGGTGGCACAAACACTTCTGGAGCCAGAGCCGGAGAAACCGGGCAGATTCTCCTGTCCTTGTTGCCAAAGAAAGTGTGCTCATAGAGCAAATGTGGTGGGATGAGGCAGCACTTTTAAAAAAGATTATTTTGATGCCCCAGAGATGGTTCTGGAGAGCTGAAGGAGCCAGGGCTGGCTGGGAACTCCTCGGCCTGGAGCGTTCCCGTTGGAAATCAAATCAGCATTGGCACCAGGTCACTCTTTTCTCAGGGGCTCTCTTGCTTTCCCCCCCCCACAGCACAGACCCAGAGGTTCCCCTGGCAGCACATCTTGCCCAGCTGCAGGGGCTCAGGCTGCAGAGCTGCTGGCAGGGCCCGCTGTCCCAGCCAAGGGCTCGCTCCTGGCACTGCCACTTTACCCTCCCCGGGTCCCACGGCAGCAGCAAAGCCCAGCCATCCTCTCAGCCCAGCCTGCATCTCCTGTGAGATGTTTCACTACTGAAAGCAGAAATCCATGTGCACTAACCCATCCTGTGGGAGGATGTTTGTCTACATGTGATGTCTGGTGCTCTGCGCTTGCCTTTGTCATCCTTTCCAAGTGTTATTTTTATTTATCTCAAGATTTATTTTTTTTTTTCCCCTCTCAGTGTGAAGGAAAAATCAATTAGGAAATCACAACCTAACAGAAAATGTCAAGGAGGGATAATAATAATAATAATAGTAATAATAATAAAGTCAAGATTCTTTGGGGCTACACTTTCCAATTTAATTTTTACCGTTGGATTTCTGATTCAGGAGGCTTCAGAATCACAACCATCAAAATTTAGCTTAAGAGACATCATTTGTAGAGACAATAAACACACTTTAGAAAAAAGAATGAAAAAATAACAGGCAAAGCAATTACTAAAAGAGAGAGGTCAATAACNCTGAAAGCAGAAATCCATGTGCACTAACCCATCCTGTGGGAGGATGTTTGTCTACATGTGATGTCTGGTGCTCTGCGCTTGCCTTTGTCATTCTTTCCAAGTTTTATTTTTATTTATCTCAAGATTTATTTTTTTTTTTCCCCTCTCAGTGTGAAGGAAAAATCAATTAGGAAATCACAACCTAACAGAAAATGTCAAGGAGGGATAATAATAATAATAATAATAATAATAATAATAATAATAGTAATAATAATAAAGTCAAGATTCTTTGGGGCTACACTTTCCAATTTAATTTTTACCGTTGGATTTCTGATTCAGGAGGCTTCAGAATCACAACCATCAAAATTTAGCTTAAGAGACATCATTTGTAGAGACAATAAACACACTTTAGAAAAAAGAATGAAAAAATAACAGGCAAAGCAATTACTAAAAGAGAGAGGTCAATAACTTGCACACGTCCATCAGCTTTCAGCATTCCCATAAAAATATGATTCCAAGACATCTTCAATGTGTCAGGTGGGACAACACAGTGACCACTAAGAGTGGGTCTGATTCCTGATGCCACGGTAAAACCAAAGTCCCAGGAACAGCAGCAAGCCCTGATTCCAGAGCAAATCACATCAGTGATTTCTTGGGGATTTCTTCCTGGAGGCTCAAGCAGTGGTGCCTGAGCATGTAAAAAAGAATATTTATTGTAGGATGACCAAGACCAGTGCCTGCAGGAGGCTTTTTTTGGGCTTCTGTGCCTGTTTCACCTTCAGCAAGTTGGGCACCTGTCTTCAGATCATGATTTTAGTCTCTGCACCCTGTGATTTTTATTGCTGATGAATTAAACAGCCCCGGGTTTAGTCCTGCCTGAACTTCCACAATAACCAGTACCCAGCACCTTAATTAAAAACATTAGAGATCCTTGTAACGCTTCATCTGAAAGGAAATCTGCTCCCTGCCAAGCAGGGGGGAAATATTCATGGCTTTCTGGAGCCCTGCTAATGACTTTGTGGATTAAAGGAAAATGGAAATCAGATGGAATTCACTGTCCCGGTCACTGGATTTAGGAATTGGGTTCATGATGGATGGAGTGTGCACTTCCCAGCAGGCTGGAAATTTTGCTGACTGTGTAAAAGTCAAATAAAATTTAGGAGAGCAGCAGCTGAGTGTGTGCAGTGATCCCAGGGCTGGGACAGAGTGAGAGAAATTCCTCAAATCAGCCAAAAAATGGAGCACTGAAGGTTCAAATTTTTACCCTGGCTGGGCATTTGTCCGTGATGCTACCATAGGGGAAGAAAATATTTGTCTTTCCCAGGTTTTTTTGGTTTTTTGGGCAGGATCAGCCCAAAACCATGAAGTGAGCAAGGGATCCTGTCAAGAGGTTGGAGACCTGGGAAGTCCAATCTGTTCTTGGGCTGTGCTCTACACAAGAGCTGTAGTTCCACTGCAGCACCTTAGGGAGCTTGCCTGAATTTAGTGAATGGCAGAAGCTCAGCTTGGTGGCTCCTGCTCAGTGAAAATGAGTGAAAAACCTTAAACCACTTTTGTAACATTGTGGCTCAGGCATGCGCAAAATAGCCACGATTTCACCTGAAAATGATTTCACCTGGAAACAGCCACGATTTCACCTGAAAATGATTTCACCTGGAAATAGCCACGATTTCACCTGGAAATAGCCACGATTTCACCTGGAAATAGCCACGATTTCACTTGAAAATAGACATTATTTCCCCTGGAAAATAGCCATTATTTCCCCTGAAAAATAGCCGTGATTTCACCTGGAAAACAGGTGGTACCACACACGATGGGAGCAAAATCCTTCCACTACCAGAATTCAGTAAACATGAGAGAATTTAAAATGTTGTGTGGGACCCCTCTGCTCTTGGAAAGTTTGATTGACCAGGCAAACAATTCCAAAGGCCAGGCAGGGAAAAAATATTCCCCAAAATGCACAAAAAAACCCACAGGGTGACCAGCTGAGCATCTTTCTCAGGGAAACTGAACACCGTGCCTGGGAGCAATAATTCTTCAGGGAACGTGAGTTTTGTGGCAAAACAGGGAGCAGGAAATAAGAGAATTTGTGGCTCTGTGGGTGGGGCAAGCTGATCAGAGAGGGGACACGATGATGCAGCAGCGTCAGGGTGGGAGGACAGAGCAGGGAGGAATTAAATATTGCAGATATAAAAGGTAATGAACCGTTCTGTGCATCTGGAAGCCACTCAGGAAGGTCAGAGCGAGGAGGGCAGGCAAACACTTGCCATGGAGAGGCCCCAGGGCAGAGCAGGACTCTCCAGGATAACAGATGCTGCTTCCCAGAGCTGCTGATCCAGCACAATTCCTGCATGGCTCAGTGCCCACGCTGGGGCAGCAGCTGGAAAAGGACGAATCCAGAACGAGAGGTGGCTTCTCCTCCTCCCCTTTTGCCTGCAAAGATGACAGAGCTGGGTGCTGGAAGTCAGGATTTGGATAGCTGGGCTGGTTTAGCCCGGGGATTAAATGATTAAGGATCATTAGGATTTGAAATTTGAGGAGAACTGGATGGAGGAATACTGGGAGCCCTCTGAGATTGGAGCCTGGCTCTGTTCCTTCACCACGAGGGACAGGTCAATAATTCCTTGTGTTTTCTTGGAGTTTTAAATGCGGGGAAGTGGCACTTGGGGCAAGGGGGATGTGCTGATTGACACATCCTCATCAAAGCTGCTCAGAGGGACTCGGGGGCAAACCTTAGTCATGGATGGTTTGGGGCAAACTCCCCCAAATCTGAGGAAAAGAGGGGGGAAGGGAAAGGGGGAGAAAAGAGCTCTCCTCTGGAACTCGCTGCTTTTGGCAAACATTTTTGCAAACAGGCTCAGGGGGAGGAGTGGCAATGGAAAGAGCAGATGTTCAACGAGTGCTCGGTGACATAAGTGGAGGGCAAATATTTGATGGCTTCAATCTGAATTATTATTATTTACTTTTAATAAAGTGTGGCTGAAGGACTCAAGAGCTACAGTATCCCTGTGCCAGGTGCTGCATAAACATGGGCTGGAGGGGAAGCAAAAAGGGTTTATTCAGCCAAGGAATTAACACAACCTATTTCTGCAATTAAATTGTTTTACACTTCAAATGCCAAGTACCAAAATGTGAACATTAGACAGACAAAAACAAATAATGAAAAAAAAAAAAAAAACAAACCTTAAATATTTGCCAGGTTTTATCCAGCACTTAAAAGTAAGTATTTTGTTCAAATTCAGCCACTTCTGTACATAACTAAGGGGGGTGGGAAGTGAAGAGATTCAACCTTTCCCATTTGTCAAAAACAATACAATTGGCTGTGTGACTGATTAAGGGTTATTTGCAGACATTGGTGGATGATCTCAAGCACAGCACAGATTCTAAAGAAATACAGATCACCAGCATTCATGAAGCTGGGAATTTATTACATTAGTCAGAGGCTCAGATCTCGTCAGAGAGATTTGGCATTAGGATACAGATAAAGGAATTATGAGGAGAAAAAAAAGGGCTTTTGTAGAGAACAGGATGTTGGGTCTATAGTAATGCAATATTTAATAAGAACCAATATCTTCCAGGCTGAGGAGCTGCCTCTGACAGGGACCATCCCTATGTGAGAGCACAGGCAGGACTAAATCCTTCCCCTTTAGCCACGGAATATCGAGATGTGCCCAATATTTCTGGTTGTGTGTCCAAAGCTGAAAGCACGGGGTCAGAAATTATTTTTTAAAAGCCTTTTCTGCCCATCTTCTCCACCCAGCTGAGAAGGGCTCAAGTGGGCTGTGTCTGGAGCAGCTCCAGCTTGAAAAATTCATCTGCCAAATGTTGCAGAGATCAAAGCTTGCCCTGAACCCAGATTCTTAAAGAACAGGAGGAACCCGAGGCTCTGCTGCAGCAGCCTGCCAGGCAGGAGCCAAACCTCCCCTGAATTCCAGGTGGGCAGGGGCAGTGCTGGGCTTTGCTAGGAGGAGATTGCTGCTGGAGGGAACTATTTATACCCCAAACTGGTCCTAAAATGATTATTCATGACAAAAACCCCAAACCAAGCAACACAAACCCATCCACTATGAGCTCTCCTTGCTGAATTTCCTGTTTAACATGTTGGAGTGAGAAAATGTTAGAATTGGAGGATTCCTGATGAAACCATATTTGGTTGCAAGTCTTGAATGAAGATAGGGCCTTAATCTTTAATTTTAAAGATTCCTTTAAAAATGGGACCTGCTTTTTATAAGCAGAAGGACAGTTTAAAGGCAGTTACAGGAGAATTCCTCCCCCTCTAGGGAAGATATCACTGAATTCTTCCCTTCCACGAGGCCTTGCTAAGAAACCTGGAAGGATGAGATTTTCAGAGGGCCTGGAAGCAGCAGGCAGTGAATTCCCAGAGAAATTCAGCTTTAGGAGATGCTTCTGCAGAGGGTCCAGCCTGATGTGTGCCCTGGATTTCGACAGGGAGGGCAGGAGCACAGTCCTGGGGAAGGTTCAGGTCCATCACAGGGATGAAGGACAAATGCTCTGGGAGATGCTCTTCCCTTTCCTTCCTGCAACACAACTTCAAACCCAGGCAAAAATTCCATAGGGAAAGAGGGATCATCGAAGGAGCAACACCACAAATGGAGATCTGTGAAGTCTGCCTTAGAACCAGGGCTCAGCCTGGAAATTCTGGAGTCACAAGGCCCTGGGATTGTCCTGCCACCCTCTCCCAGAGGCAGGAAACCCTCCCTGCATTCCAGAGGAGGAGCTGAGGCTCCTGAGGGTCTCTGCTGCTTGGGAGGGGGTGAATGACAGCCTGGAGCTGGTGCAGGGAGCTCTGAGCAATGCGACTGCCAGGCAGGGAAGTGCTGGGAACAGAGAAGATGGTGGCACCAGCAGGAACAGCTCGGGTGGTGACTCAGAGGCCGCGGTGGCAGCGGGGTGCTGTCATCCACAGAGCCCTGCTCAGAGCTCTGCTAACAGGAGGGAAAACCAGGATTAGGTGCTCGGGGGGACGTGAGAACCCTTTCTAGCAAGAGCATCCAATTAGATATTGTGCAAAACCAGGAACGTTTCTGAATCACAAGTGAGCAATAGCTGCAATTAGCACACCTGTGATATCTTGGGTAGCAAAGGATCTGGAGAGTGAGGAGACAGGAGAAAAGCAGAGGAAGATTTTCAAGAGGTTTTTGGAAGGAGCTGATGGCAGAACTGTTGGCTTGATAGACGTGAAGGCTGCAGTGTTGAAATTAGAGTTCAGCCCCCTAAAAGACCCAGCCTGGCCAGGATTTTTGTCTCTAATTCTGCCCCTGTGGGTGCAGAGGTGGCCAAAACTCCTGCTCATGAAACGTGCTGGTTCCTGGAGACCAGAGGGGGCACGGGGAGTGAGGCAAGAGGAGCTGTGCCTCCTCCAAGCCCCAGCCCGCGCTCAGAAGCGCTCAGGTGTAATTACTGCCAGGCCCTCAGTCACGGCTGTCACCTCCCCTGTCACCTCCCGCTGCATTTGCAGCAACGACTGAGTGCCCGGGGGAGTCGCGTTTATTTAAAGCCACCAGGACTCTGCTGGGTGACTTGTGTGTCAGCTGCTGCTGCAGGAGCCCAGGGCAGGCGATGGGGCTGTTCAGCAGCGTCAGCAGCGCTCTCAGGTCAAGGCAGGATTTACAATATTCTCCTCATTTCCAGCCTTCCCCCGTCCTCCTCAGTGCCTGCAGACGCTGTCCCCTGAGCAGAAAGGAAAAGGAAAAGGTTCTCACTCAGTGCCAGCTGCTCCACATCTTCCCTGCTCTCCAGGGAACCACGAGCAGGAATCCACAGCAATTCTTGGCTTGCATGCAAAAAAACCCCAAAACAGTGAAACTAGTCCAGAAGATGCTTTTTCCCCCCTGACAAAACCCTGAAGAGGGAAACAAAGCAGCTCCTCAAACACAATTTCCCCCTTCCCTTTCTCTTCCACCTTCTCTCTACTCCATAAGAATGATGGTATTTCCTTGGACTGGAATATCTTTGTTGCGTTCTCAGCGGAGCCCAGCAAACATCTTGAGGATGGAAAGGATGTCAGTTTGACAGCTCCCTATGTCCCACGGATTCCAAAATTCCAGAGGAAAGTGACAATACTCAGGGAGGCAGCGTTCTGTGCAAATTCCACTTGGACATTGATTTCTGTGCAAAGCCTTTGGAGAGGATCTGGCTGTGAGCAGCCCCAGCTGCTGGTGGGCACCTCTGGGCAGCAGCAATGAGCAGGAAATGTCAATCTGGCAGCACCTGCAGGCAAAATACCCTGGGCACAGCGGGTAGAGGCTGTTCTGGGGCTGCTGTGGGACATCTCCCTCGGGGATGTTGTCACTGGAGGCTTTGCCTGCTGCTCCCCTGTTGGGTGCACACTGAGTTAGGCCCCGAAATTGTGTCTGGAGTCCAGGGGAAAGCTTGGGCCCTGAAAGCTCACCCTGAGCTCCAGATTGCATCTGAAATGTGCCACATCTGAGGCAAAACCTTAGGGGATTCCATGCAGGAGCATGGCTGGCTGAAGTCTTGGCAGGTAGGCCCCAAATCTTTGCCAGGCACGGGTGACAGATCAGCCCTGTGAGGATTTTATGGCAAGCAGAGTAAAAACCAAAAGAAGAGTTACGCCTTTGCTGTTTCTGAGACAAAAAGGGTTTCAGATCCTGCCAGAGACTCGAAGGGTTTTGTTGGGTTGTGAACACGGCAAACAAACATTTTTCAGTTTGCTCTCTGGAACAGAACGGGGAGCTGACAGCACAGGGGGCCAAACCTCTGGCTCTGCACCACAGCCCCTCTCCTGGCTGCCTTCTCCCCGTGAATGCCAGCAGCCACACAGCAATTCCCTCATATAAACAGACAGGACTCTTGATTTTTTAAAGCAGAAAAGCTGGATCTTTATCGTACAGCTTATATTTTTATAGGAATATCAGAAGATTCTGTGTTAAATCTAATTGGTTAATAATTCTCTTGCTACTTAATTTATTGGTTGGAAAATATTTGTGTGTGTACGTGTTAAGACTTTTTCTCTACTTAGGTGTTTCCTTTTTTTTTGTGGATTCTTATGGGACAGACTTTGTTTTTACAGGTTTTTTTACTTGAATAGATTGTTGTGTTAACCGATTTTTATTCTCATTATTCTTTTACATGAGAACCTACAAGCTAGCTTAGCTAGAGTAGCAGGGCTTCAACTATATTTTATAAGGGTTTTTTTTTGGTAAGGTATTATTACATGTGGCACCCTCCAGCTGCTGGAAAACTGCTTCCAGTCAGGTTTAGCTGGAGCAGGGAGGGCGATGTGAGGGGGATGAGCAGCAGGGATGAGCAGCAGGATGCTGCTGCTGCTGCACTGCTGCCATCAAACACGAGGCTGCAACCTTGCAGCCTGTCCTGCCCTTGACCCTGCAGCAAATCCATGTCTGGATCAGCTCAGCCACCCTGGAAATCTGTGGGGCCTCGGGCTGGGAATTAGAGTGGCTTTGCTGCCGTTAATTCACAAGGGAATTTGTTCCTTTTGGGACTCTTTCTCCCTCAAACCAAGACTCTGTTTTTCCTCTGTACAGGAGCCTCAACAAGGCAGAGCCAGGTGCTCTTTGTGCCTTTTCCCTGTGTTTTGGATCCCTTCCCTCTCCCTTTTCCCCAGGAAAATGCAGCTTTCTGGCCATGGGGAGGGAAAAGCCCTCCCTTTAAGTGCTTCTTTCTTCTCTGCCGAGGAACTGGCAGCACTAAAATCAAAATTGCTCCTCAAAGCAGGACTGGGAGACTCACAAAACACCTTAATGGCCACCAAGAATGCTTCCAAATGCTGCCAGTTCTGGGGCTGGAGAAAAGAAAGTTGTTTTTAGGATTGAAAACTCAAACTTTGCAAGGTTGGGAATTAACAGAGTTGTCCATGTAATTATAGTTTGTACCACGAGGATGTGTACTGGATACAGCCTTTAATTGTGTGATCACACAGTTTTAATTTCTAGGTTTTAGTGTTTAAGTTTCCTGATTTCATGCAAAATATTTGGAACTTTTCTTCTGTTTCATTTTCCCCAATTAAAACTTTTTTTTTTTTTTTACAGACCACCAAATCTTTTCCTTTGTACAGCATTCAAACATTAACTTTTAACTTTCCCCATGATGCATATAAAGACAAAAATTATTACTGTGAAAATAGTTCTACTTCAAGAAAAAAAAAAAAATCTTGAGGAAGATAGAGAAGGAAATGGAAGGAAATTTTGATTACTTTATTCAGGGATTTTTACACCCTCCTTAACCACCACTGAGTAAATTCCTGATGCATGGACACAAGAGATGAGCTAAAAATGACTCCTCTGACTCCACCAGGGAGCTGGAACAGCCTGGAAAAGGCTGGAATTGCTGAGCCCATCTCCCTGGCTGTGGCCTTTCCTTTTTAAAGCCAATTTTATTCCTGCAGTCAGAGCTCAGAAAAAACCAGCACAGGCCCAAGGGGCTGCTCCTGCCCATCTCAAACCCTTCCATCCCTTTTACACCTCAAAGACACTTCTCCATGTCCCTGCTTTTTTATTTATTTATTTTTTTTGTGTCCCACCCTGCATTTTCTGCATGGTTCTGCCTCCTCGAGATAGTTTTGCATTGTGAAAGGGCAACAGGAGAAGAGAAAAAACTGTTGCTGTATTTAGCATTGATTTTTCCCCTTCACTCTGAGTCACAGAAGCTAACATTTAATTAATTTCTGACACTTTGACAGCTCCCAAGAAGACATTTGTAGAGCTATCAAGTGCTGCTGATAGCACTGTCAGACAGACACTTTTTGAATTATCAGCTATTAAGGACCCATATGCAACAAATTTCCAAGGATTATTATCCAAATTGTTCTCTGAATGAGAAAAGCACACAAAAGCTCAGTGAAACATAAAGAAACCATTGTTCCCAGGTGAATTTGATATTTGCAAATGTTTTGCTATTTTGATCTCTTACGTGGTTTAATAAATTGAAGTCACTTTGTCTTTTATTAAGGAAATTAAGTGGCCTTGGTTTGGGGTGTCTGGGAGCACGGCCAGATTTCCCAGCGTGGTCTCTGTGGAGGTGCAGCTTGGCAAACATGGAATATTTGATCCTGGGAATTTGAGCAGGGAACGAGGCCACAGAAACATGGAATTGTGTAGGTGGGAGAAGCCTGGTCAAAGCAGCCCCACCGCCACTAAACCACGGCCCAAAGAGCCACACCCACGGGTTTTTGTGGCCACCACCACCTCCAGGGATGGTGACTCCACCACTGCCTGTTCCACTGCTCGACAGCCCTTCCCTTGGATTTTTTTCCCCATAATATCCAACATAAACCTCCCCTGGCACAACCTGAGGCCTCCATGAAAGGCTCAGGAGCTCCCAGTCAGGTGCTGGCATCTCCAGCTCTGCCTGCACCCCTGGCTGGGGCATGGGGAGGTCAGGAATGATTTATCAACTGAGGGGATTCTCAAATTCGAGCCCAAATTGCTTCTACTGGGTGGAAATCCCTTCTCTAAGTGGGACTCAGATGTGGTGTGGGAATGTCCATCGTTACAGCTCTGCAGTGAGCCCACCTGGCCAAGAGCTGAGCTATCCTCCCACACAGCCAGGGAAAACCTCTCCCCGTGGCCAAACATCCTGCAAGTCCCACTGCAAACATGGAATTTACTTTTCATCTCCCAGCACCAGGGAGAGACCCCAAACAGCAACACCCAGAGCTCCCCTCCACACTCCACATCCTCCTTTGCTTGGTTTGTTCACCTCCCTCAGCACAGAGCTGCTTTTTGTTGTCTGAATTTCGAGTTAATGACACACAAACCTCTGTCCCAGCAGCCAAATTTCTTTAGGATATTGTGACAGCACAGAGAGAGAGACAGAAAAAGTCCAAAAGCCACTCACAGTGGGTAACAAACAAGCACTAAAACCTCCATAGGTTTTAGGGAACTCCACAGAAATCCCAGGATTTTTTATCTTTTACCTCTGGAGCAGTGCACAGCACATGGCCATTGGCCAGGGAATGGTGGGGGGTGTTGCTGTGGTGACAAGATTTTCCAAGGAAAACCAGGAAAACCATGTTCCCAGTGCCAGGAGCTGCTGAGGGCTGTGGGGTGGCAGCAGTGCTGTCCCCACCATGTCCCCCTTCACTGTCACCTCACTGGGGCAATGGCAGAGGCAGCACAGCCCAGCCCTGACTGCAAAGCTGCTGCTGTCAAGTTCCATCATTGTCACTCTTCATGTTCTTGGGGTTTAAAATTTATTTACTTTGCTGCTGGAGGAACAAAAAAAAATAAGGAAAAGACAAAAGAAAAAAATAAAAGGAATACAGCCCAAAGCCCCATGAGGCACATGGAAAATAAACAAAGTGGGTCATGGCACTTCAGCCCTGACCTGTGCACACCTGACAGGGAGCAGGGAATGTCAGGGCATGGAAAGTCCCAGGCACTCTGCCTGACCCAGCTGTAACACAGACATCTGGGGGTGAGCTGGAAATAAAAACCAACTTCTGGAATCCCTGCCTGGATCAGCAGTTCTGCATCCCACTTCCAGCCAAACTTCACCCAGGGCAGGGAGAACAGGCTCCGGGCAACGCCCCGAGCGAGGCAGCAGAAAGCTGATTTGTTTCATTTCTATTTTCCATGCTGACCCAACGGCCTCTCCAACACCTCTGTGCCAGGGTGGAGCTGGCAGCTGGCACTTGGGCCCCCATGGATCCCCTCAACCTCTCGTGGTACGACGGGGACAGGAACTGGAGCAGGGCCCTGAACGCGTCGGACGCGGCGCAGAAGCCGCACTACAACTACTACGCCGTGCTGCTCGCCCTCCTCATCTTCATCATCGTCTTTGGCAACGTCCTGGTGTGCATGGCAGTGTCCAGGGAGAGAGCCCTGCAGACCACCACCAACTACCTGATCGTCAGCCTGGCCGTGGCTGACCTGCTGGTGGCCACGCTGTGCATGCCCTGGGTGGTCTACATGGAGGTAAGGGCTCGGAACTGCTGGGTCAAGGAAGGATGGGGAGGCTTCAGCAGCTTGGAGATCAGCTCCTGCAAGGCCTCCTGAATTCCCCCAGAAGTGTTTTTCATGCCCTAAATGCAGGTTTTTTCATTCCCTGAAGTGCAGGTTTTTCCATTCCTGAAATCGTGGGTTTTTTCTGTTCCTGAAACTGTAGCTTCTTCATTCCCAAAACTGCATTTTTTTCCAGGAGATGGATGTGAGAGCAGGTAGCTTGAAACCCCACTGCTGCTCAGAGGACTAAATGACAGCCCAATTGCACCAGAAATTCGGGGTCAAGAGGGAAAGGACCCCAATTTTGCATTTGAAACTCCACCATGGGTATCACACAGAAACCACATGAAATTTGTGGAGGTGGAAGGGACCACAAGGATCATTGAATCCAGCAATCAAAAAAAAAAAAAAAAAAAAAAATAGCAATCAAGGCCCTGTTTCTGAAGGGCTGCAGGAAGGCAATTGTGGAAGCAGGATGGGAATCCAAAGCTTTTATGTCACAATATAGGGGAGAAAATCACTTTTCACATCTCAGCCTTCAGCACAAAAGCGTCCTGAGTTTCCAGTTAATTTCCAGGCACTCACGTGTGGGAGGGAATGATAACACAGGGAGGAGAGCAGGGCAAGGAGCCACAGCCAATGAGCCCGTAGGGTCCTGATGCAAAGCCAAACAAACCCGCTGAGGTGACACGGGCTGTGAGGGAGCACAGTGCTAATTATCACTGGAATTAATGACTGTTTTCACGGCACTCCGAGGACGTAGAGCCCCGTGCCTCTGCCGAAGCTCATTAACGTGGCCACAGGCTGGTGGGAGCACAGGCACTGCCCGGGGACTTCTACGTCCTCCTGTTCTATTCCTCTTTTACCACCACCCATTTGAAGCAGAGGCCGATGCTGGGAGAAGCTCCTGCTCCCTCAGGTCGGGCCAGAAGAATCTCTCAGACCCTGTTAATTTTAAGGCAGAAGAATAAACCACGGATGATGCAAAATTCTCTTTTCCCACGTGCAGGGGTTGGTCAGGAACCACAGCTGCCTTGAGCTACCAATTGGGACAATTTTCTCCAGGTTTTGTGTCACAAGCTTGGCCTAAAGCTCAAAATCAAAATGAAACACTTGAAAAAACCCCAGACTTGGTGCAAACAGATCTTTTACCCCCAAATTTTGGAGGTTTCTCCAACATAAATGAAAATACCAGGAGAAAGAACTGCTGCAGTTGCCAGCCTCTCCCAAACCGTGCCTGCAGGAAATTGGTTTTACAGAGGTTTGGATCTGGCTGGAAACCTTTGGGCAAATTCTCCTCAAAGTTCCTGATGTAACTGTCTCTTAAGTGCTTTTTTAATCACTGAGTATTCATCTGTCACTCAGGCTTCAATGCAGTCATTCTTCCTTCTTTATGCTGCCTATGGTTATGTATATCAGAGCAGAAATAACTGAAGAATAGATATCTTATTCATTCTATTTTCAAATGCAGTAGGGCTCTATTTTTGTTAGAGGGAAATATACTTTTTTTTCATCACATGTCAAACACAGCAGTCCGAATAATTGCTATTAAACTTAATTGGCAAAGTTCAGCTTCAACAGCAAGAGAAGTGAAGAGAAAAAAGGCTACTGGTGCCTGGAAGTGTTATCATTAGTTCTTTGTCTTTAGCACATGTGTGGAGTGTTAAAGGCTTTTCACTCTGAATTAAACTCATTTTGTTCACAAAAGGAAAAAAAAAAAAAGGATAAAGGTGAGGAATGCCTACCCCAATTTTTAAATTAAGAAATAAAGGGAACCTCCTGCTTGTCTGCTGCTGACCTTTGCTGGGTGTAATTGGAAAAATTGTCTGGGAAAAAGCTGTAAGTAAAACTAGAGGTGCTTGGGAATTAAAATGAATATATTTCCCTCCTCATTCTGCCTTGAAATGCCTCAGGGAGCTGTTTAAGCTCCTTTATCTTCCCTTTTGAGTCGGAGGAGCCTCGTGCTCCCTGATGGCTCTGGAATGTGAGCCCAGGTTTGCTGCTGGGGCTGCCCAAACCCACCGAGAGCAGCAGGGTGGAATTAGGCAGGATGGAAACCACGTGGGGAATGGCTTGGAAGGGGCAGAGCTCTGCCTTTGGACCAGCACAACCCCAACCACCACCAGCCTCTCACTCTTCGTGCCAAGCTCTCCTTTTGTGCCCTACCAGCAGCCCAGCCCCAGGGATTGCCCACCAGCCCCAGGGATTGCCCACCAGCCCCAGGGATTCTCACCAGCCCCAGGGATTGCCCACCAGCCCCAGGGATTGCCCACCAGCCCCAGGGATTGCCCACCAGCCCCAGGGATTCTCACCAGCCCCAGGGATTGCCCACCAGCCCCAGGGATTGCCCACCAGCCCCAGGGATTGCTCACCAGCCCCGTTCTCTCTTTGCAGGTGGTTGGGGAGTGGCGGTTCAGTCGCATCCACTGCGATATTTTTGTCACCCTGGATGTCATGATGTGCACTGCCAGCATCCTCAACCTCTGTGCCATCAGCATTGACAGGTGAGGGCTCTGTGCCACCGGGCTGTGCCAAAGCCAGGGTGGCAAGTCCCAGCCACCTCTGTGTGGTCACATTTTACCTGGGACTCAGAGGCTTGACAACGGTGGGAGATTTTTGAAGAGCAGCTTAAAGGATCTCGATGAGCCCTGAGCAGGGAGTTCTGTCAGGAGGCACAGACACTCTGGTCCTGGGAATGCAGGTGGGATTGTCTCCGTGCTCCCATGAGTCTGGTCCTTCTGTTTGTATTCTGGGATGGCGCAGGAGGCGTTACTGGGAAGGGTGGACGGAGAACACCGTGCTGAGCTGACCCAGCCTCCCCTCCTGGCGTGGCTGCAGCCACCTTGGGACACAGGAGACGTGCCGTGCTGGCAGGAGCTGGCTGCAGTGGCAGGCCTGGCAGGGTGGCAGCAGCGGGTGTGTGTGTCCCCTGCAGGTACACGGCCGTGGCCATGCCCATGCTCTACAACACCCGCTACAGCTCCAAGCGCAGGGTCACCGTCATGATCGCCGTGGTCTGGGTGCTCTCCTTTGCCATCTCCTGCCCGCTCCTCTTCGGCCTCAACAACACAGGTGAGGGCTCTGCCACCTGCAGCTGGCTCCTGGTGTCCTCCTGGGTCCCCAGATAGCCAGGAATAAAGGTGGGATCAGGTCTGAGGTGTGTTTGAAGTGTTCTCTCCCACTGCCACCCGTCACTCTTTGCACGCTGATTCTGGGTCTCTTTCATCTCTGGCTGTTCCAGAGCAGGGTTTCAGACTCACCAGAACTGAGGCGATGCAGAAGTTCACACAACACCAATCTGTCACCTTAACATTTGTCCACTACAAATTCCAAATCCTCCTTCTATTAAAACACACAAAAAGGAAAGCCGTGGGACAAAACCTTCCCTGAGGCAGGAGAGGAAAGGACTGGCAGTTCAGGCAGCAGTTTCCTGGGAACACTGGGTTGGATACAGCACGGGATGCACGGGATGGGATCAGCAATCCTTAGCTGCACGGCAAGGAGTAGCCAGGAATTTTGGGGTGATGTGTCTCCCTGCACCCCGAGGGGAGCCGGCCCCCGCAGCGGGGACAGCAGCGGGGACAGCAATCCTGAAAGGTTTTCTCTTCCAGATGAGAAGGAGTGCATCATCGGCAACCCCGCCTTCGTGGTGTACTCCTCCATCGTGTCCTTCTACGTGCCCTTCATCGTCACCCTGCTGGTGTACGTGCAGATCTACATCGTGCTGCGGCGGCGCAGGAAGCGCGTCAGCACCAAGCGCAGCAGCCACGTGCTGGACTCGGACACGCAGGCCCCCCTGAAGGTACCCAGCACTCTCCATCCTCCCCCTGCCCTGCTCCCCCTGCCCAAACCACCCTGCCTGGAGCAGGCCAAACACCGGCTCCCAAAGGTGGGTGCTGTGGTCACTTTGGGGGCCCAGTTGCACGTCTTGGGTTCCCAGCTGGCCGGCTGGGGCTCCTCAGGCCTCCCTGGATCTCAGGGGTGCTCCAGCAGCAGATCTGCACCAGGAGCTGCTGCATTGACCCAGAGCATTGCCCTGGGCTGGGCTGGGCTACCCAAGAGCAGAGGCTGGGTCAGTCCTGCGGAATCACAGCATCAAGGAATGGTTTGGGTCAGAAGGGACATTAAAACCCACGGACAGGGACACCTTCCACTATCCCACGTGGCTCCAAGCCCCATCCGACCTGACCTTGGACACTCCCAGGGATGGGGCAGCCACAGCTTCTCTGGGCAGCTGTGCCAGGGCCTCCCCACGCTCACAGGGAAGGATTTCCCCCCAATATCCAATCTAAACCCACCCTCCTTCAGCTTTAGGCCATTCCCTCGTGCCCTGCCACTCCAAGACCCTCTCCAGCTCTCCAGTAACCCCCCTTTAGGTGCTGTCAGGTGTCCCCAAGCTCGGTGGCAATGCCTGGGGCGCACAGCTCCTCCCTGGGAAGGACAGCTCTGCAGGGATCAGCCTGTCCCAGCAGGAGCTGTGTGTGAGGGAGCCCAGCTGGGCGGGCTGGGTGTGAAAGCGCTTGTCCAAACACGGCTCTGGCAGCACACGCAGCACAGCCAGGGGGATGTGCAGCCCCACAGGCTCCAGCTCCAAGCTGCGCTGCCTGGAGAGGAGGCAGCGAGGCAGGGACACACAAACAGCAGCAGAGCTTCGTGGCCTCCTCCCTCTGGCGAGCGGCACAGGGGGTAGCAGCCTCCATCACCGCTCCTCCAGTTTTCCGTCCAGCTCTCCATCCTGCTCGGCACCTCAGCCACGCTGATGAACTCCTGATTAATTCCTTTGTGTTCCCACGTGCCTCCCTTACCAGCTTCCCTTCCCAACCCCTCTCTGCCTGTGTAACCTCTGAGCTGGTGCTTGCCCCTTAGGACAAATGCACTCATCCAGAAGACGTCAAGCTCTGCACAGTTATTGTGAAGTCCAATGGGAGCTTCCAAGTTAATAAGCGCAAAGTGGTGAGTGTTAAAGAGAAGTGGGAGCTTTCCAGAGCCTTCAGCCTTCCCCTTCTCCCTCAGGACACGAGGTTAATTTATGTAGGGTGGGAGAAAAATAAACCTAAGAGCAAAGGTTACCATTCAATCTCAAAATTTAAATAGCCTTCCCATTCCTTGGAGTGAAGCAGGGGGTTTAAGCTCACAGAGCTCAAAAAGCCAGATTAAGCTCACCTAAAGATCAGCTCTAAAAGCCATGGCATTTGAACATTTTTGTGCCTTTGATTTCCTTCTCCTCTCTGTTATTTAAATCTTGGACTGCATTGGCTTTGTCGGGTTTTGGTTGTTGATCCCATTTTTATTTATTTGCATTCTGAAAACCTGAATAAAATCTGTGGAGAGTGGAGACAGCGTCTCCCCCATTTCTGAGCCTCTTTGTGCCAAAAAGGAGAACCCTCCAGTGCAGCTCTGTCAATCCCATCTGCCCAAAATATCCAAACACACCACAGCCCCTTCTCCAGGAGCCACGCAGGGAGGGAGAAGAGGGATTGACTGTTCAACATCATCCAGCTTCACTCTGTAAGGAATGTTCGTTGCTCCTCTCTGTGTATTTACCTGTCATGTTGTGGACATTTGATTCTTGTCCAGGAGGCAGAGAGTCACATAGAAGAGATGGAAATGGAGATGGTGTCCAGTACCAGTCCCCCTGAGAAAACGGCCCTCAAACCCACAGCACCAAGTAACCACCAGTTGATT
Organism: Promerops cafer; assembly: GCA_013398275.1. NCBI lineage: Eukaryota > Metazoa > Chordata > Aves > Passeriformes > Nectariniidae > Promerops > Promerops cafer. The sequence goes on along the minus strand of VZSE01000583.1, from coordinate 50,227 downwards.
GTGCCAGTTGCTTCTAATCGGGGCAACAACTCTACCCTGCAGGCACCCCTGAGCAGCCCTGGGAAGGTGGAGAAGAATGGCCATGCCAAAGAATCCCACCACACAGCCAAGGTCTTCGAGATCCACTCCCTGCCCAACGGCAAGACGAGGAACTTGCTCAAGGCCGTGATCAGGAGGAAACTGTCCCAGCAGAAGGAGAAGAAAGCCACCCAGATGCTGGCCATCGTGCTCGGTGAGAGCGTGCCCTGGCTGCCCTGTGTCCCTGAAGAAATCCCAGTCCCTGTGCCCAGTGCAGGCCGATTTCCCAGCCCCTCCCAGAATTCATTTCCCTCCGTACATTAGAGAATAGCAGGCAAAGGGCTGCCCAGGGGAGGGGTCCCTCCTCCGCAGCCACGCGCAGCTGGCACGGAGCACCAAGGGTGCCCAAAGCTGCCCCTCTCGGGGCATCTGAGCTCCCAAAATGGGGAAGAGCTCCTGGGCTGTCTGCAACAAAAGGCAGCAGAGCTCAGCAGGGCTGGCACCTCTGAAGGGCAGAGTTTCTGCTGGGCCTGGGCTCATTCCACGAGCAGAGGCGTTCCTTAGTGCCAGGGCAGAACGCAGACCAGGACACTGAGCACGCAAACACAAAGCTCAATCCCCTGGGAAATACATTCCCCTTCTACCAGGGAGAGCCTTACTGTTCTCCCAGCCCGAGAATCTGCCCAGCTTTCAGCAATCAAAATCCTCCTCTGTCCTTTTCCCCCCCAGGTGTTTTCATCATCTGCTGGCTCCCCTTCTTCATCACTCACATCCTGAACATGCACTGCGACTGCAACATCCCGCCGGCCATGTACAGCGCCTTCACGTGGCTCGGCTATGTCAACAGCGCTGTCAACCCGATTATCTACACCACCTTCAACATCGAGTTTCGCAAGGCTTTCATGAAGATCCTCCACTGCTAAAAGTCACAAACAGCACCCGCATTTTTTTAGGAACGGAGGGGGAAGAGGAAGCGATGCCATTCACGCACGGCGGGGCAGCCGGGGAGGGGGCTGGAGCTCTTGAGTTGGGCACCACTCAGTGCCCAAGCGCCTGGTGGGGATGGAACGAGGTGGGAGGGTCTCTCACCCCGCTGGGTGACCTCTGGACCAGTCCCAAGGGCGCTTTTCAGAGCCACCCCCACACTGTGTTGGAAATGGAAGTGCAAGAATCGAGGCGCTCTCGCTCGGCTCTCGCCCGCGGCCGCCCGGCCTGGAGTGCACTGGACACAGAGTGGCCACGGGGCCAGCAGGAGGTAGCGCTGGGTCATCGGCACAACTCTCACCAAAGACAAGGCCATCCTTCCCGCTTGGCAGCAGGAGCCTGACAGGGCCTGCGGAAGCTCCGTGCAATAGCTTTGCCTTCACCTCGAGCTGACTCACCCAGTGTTTAACTGCTGAAGCCTTCAGAGATTACATAAAAACCAACCCAAAAACTTTCAGAGGTCCCCAGGCGGGTCGAGAAGGTTCTGCCACCCACAGACCCTGCAGCAGTGGGAGCCTACAAGCCATGGGTGGAAGGGAGAAGGGGGCATCAGTCTCACATCAAAGCATCGGTGTAAATAGGGATAAATAGGATGGATTTTGGAACCCAAGCCAAAAAAACCAAAAAAATCAGGAGATGGAGAGAGAAATTCAAGGAGTGGAACCTTGTCTTGCATGGTGTACATCCAACAGGACCCCCTCACCTCCCATCAGCGATTTCTGCCCACCAGCATCTCATGTCCAGGCTCTGCCAGGGTGACCCCAGGGGAGGGGTGGCAGCATGGCGAATGTACAGACACGAGGACACTGTGCCAGGGGAGGCACCCTGAGCACGCCAGCCAGGCCAGGGCTGGTTCTTCTCACCTAAATTCGGGGCCCCAAGGAGCGCCTCGGGTCTGATTTGCCTCTGTCTCTCCCCAGAGAGTGCAGAATAACATTGTGCCTAATTTAAATCAACAGTCAAGGAGATAAAACTGTGCATTTTGGAAAAAGCCAGAATAAAAAGCCAAGAAAGCCCCTACCTGGACCAGCTCCTGTGTCCAAGCCAGACTCTGGAAAGGTCTGGATGTTTCCAGCATCCCTTACTCTCTGCTATCTATTTTTCCATGGATTCTAGGAACTGAAACCCCATAAGAGCATCATTTCACCACGCTGAATCTGGCACTGCCACATCCACGCTGTACTTGCTACTTGTACTCAGCTCACGTGATATTTTGCAATATCTCTGTAAATAAAACACAGCAAGGTGAATAAAACAACGTGGAAATAGGTCTGGCTAGAAATTCCTGCAGGATGTGGAGCAGCAGAGGGTTGCAATAGCCATAAACAGGGGCAGGCTCCCAGGGTGCAGTTTCCTGCTGTTTTCTAAAGGAGTAAAAACACAGTTGGGAGAGCAATAGAATCCCTTTTTTCTCTATGCAGTTTGTGGAATATTCACTCAGTTTCTGCTTCAGATGAGGTGAAGATCTGCCAAGGTTTCCTTTAATTCCCTGGATTTCCTGTATTGCTAGCAGAGCACTTCCCTGTGCTGGTGGGATGTGTTCCAGCCCTGATTCAGGAAGAGATTACACCAAGCAGCTCTAACACATAATCTCAGCTGTTTTCGAAAATGGAAGCAGCAGTCCCACCTTAATCCACAGGTTTCTGTTCTAAACCTGGCATTCCTGGAATGGGCTGGAACCCAGGGGTTTTGATATTCAGCCCACAGCCTTATGTAACATTTGAACCTGGCTCTTCACAGCTAAAAACTGCAAAATTTGGAATGCCAGCTCGAGAGATCTCAGGCACACATGAGCTGTTCTTTCTTCCCCACAGTTTTAACCAAACAAATTCACTCAGTGATGGGAATCAACTCAGACTCGTACCCCAATATTCACAGAATGATGCAAAGGCAGGAGGTTTTGGGGCAGAAAAATAGCAACAAGCTACCGGTCCATTTTTAAATGTATTTACAAGCAGAAAGATCCATTTGACTTGCGGAATTAACAGGTGGGGAGCTGAACAAAAATAGCAAATATTACATATATAGACAAAAAAACTTTAAAGCATTTGGAAGTTGCCACAGGTGATGTTTGCCCTGTACTAAAGCCCAAGGATAAGTGGAATAATAATATCCCTCAGGATAATGTGGATAATATCTTAACTTTGTGCCACAATTTTACTTTGTGCCCAGTGTTAACCCAAGGAAAATCCTCATCTCCAGAGCTGTGTACCTTGCTCCCAATTTTTTTTCTGAATCTAGAAGCAGAACCTTATAGCTCAACCCACCTGAACCACTACCTGGAAAACTCTTCCAAAATGCCATGGAGGGAAAAAAGCTGCTGGAAAAGGCCTCTGTCCTTCCCATGGACCAAAAATCCCCAGGTGTGATTCCCCAGAGCTCCAATACTCGCTGTGAGGAATTAGCTGCAGCCCATCGTTCATCCCCAGGACGCTTTAAGCTGCTCCTTCCTAACACTCCAGGCTAAATCGTGGGCATGGAATATCCCCAGTGCCCTTGGGAAGGTGGCAGTGCCAGGTCTGGCCATCTCTGCAGCAGGTTTTCCTTCCCCATACAACTCCTGCACTTCCAGACGACAAATAAAGCACTTTGAAACCCGGAACTGAGCCTTCCTCTTTTGGAGACAGCAGCAGAACTCATCCTCACCTCTGGCTTTCCAAGGAATAAAGCAATGCCAAGGGCAAGGCCAGTGTGTGCTGACACAAGGAGAGCCAGTGCCTGGGCTGGGACCTGTTTGTAGGAACTCCTCAGAGCCCATCACGAGTCAGCTGCATCCCGCAGGACTCGGCGGCCTCTGGCCACAGGTCTGAGCCTGGCAAATCCAGACCTCACTGTTCCTTCCACTCTGGAGAAAAAACAAACCTCTGCTTCCCCAAGGACTTCTGCTGGCAGGACATGCTGGTGATGGGAAGGGTTCTGAGCTGGCTTTTAAAAACACCTTACCGAGAAGATTTCATTCCTTTGTTCCTCGAGAACTTCAGAGCCTTGCTCTAGCCCCTCTTTTGTGATTCATTATTTAAAATTGAAGCTTTGGTTCTGCTTATTGAGTCTTCCTGTTCCTGCTTTCCCTCCCTGTGATGCCCAGCTTGCTGAAGCCCTGGGTGGGGCTCTCTGCACCCCCAGACAGGTTTGAATTAAAAGCCAGTGAATTCTGCCTGCACTGTATTTGCTGCTTGCCTGCTTGCTCCCACTCCACAGAACTGTTTATCTTCCTGGCTGAAGAGTAAATTAACTCCAGTAGGTCTAACCAGCTTATCCAATCCTGCTGAAATAAAGGAAAAAAAAAAAAAAAAGGAAAACAGGAAAAATAAAGCCACTACCTCTTGTGGTGAAAATCTCCAGTGCGAACACGACTCCCCGGGGAGTCAGGAATGTATAAAATGCCCATCACAGGTACATGTGGCACCAACCAATGTCTTCATGCAGCACTGTAATTAAAGAGAGACTTGCACAAGCCACCCTGATGTCCATCTGGTTGTTTTGTTCTGTTTTACCCTTGGCTCTGAGGGCTCAGGCTCCAGGGAGCCACGGTTCTGCTGCTCAGTTCAAACACACAGAGGAAAATCTGCCTTCACATGAGATCTGGCTTTTTTCTGGCTTGCTTTCCAGACTATTTTCCTTTTTCCTCCCTTACTCCAGTCTATCCTTGAGAATTCTGGTGTTTGTCTTGCCTGCAGCCACGAGAATCAGACATGGCAAAGGGAAGATGCAGAAAGGCACAGACAGAAAGGAAATGGTCTGAAATCTCTCTCCTCTCCCAGACAGAAGTGGGCTGGGGAGGATGGGAGGAGGAAGGGGTGGAAGGCAGAGGTGCCCAGCTGAATTTATGCTGGAGGACTTAGTTCTTTTATTTTGGAATATTTTAATTGATGTTGCACTGTTTTCTCAGGCTACACACTCGGGTTTGGTGTTTCTGCAGGTGGACCCTCAGCCAGGCTTAATCAGCACTTTTAAAATAGAGATTGTTTTCTTTATATAAAAGAAGAAAAAAAAAAATACAAAGAAAATCCTTCCCACTGCTAGGAAAGAAAGCTGTCTGTCCATCTCCAAGAACTAACAAACTAAAATTTCAGTTTAATGGCATTTCAGACCCAAAGTTTTGGGCCAACACAGAACCATTCCTGCCCCGAAGCCCTCAGTTTATGCAGAAGGCAGAACCTCCAGAGCTGCTGAGGTCAAATGAGGCTGAACTCTCCTTGTTGGATGATTCACCTCAGTGCCACTGTGACTGAGGGAAAATGAGGAGCTCCAATGCCCCCCTCCCCTCCCAAACACACCCGAATAAACAATATTTTCAGATCAAACAGGACACACCAGGTTGTTTTCAGCCTTTCTGGCCTGAGCCTGGCAGGATCAAAGGCAGCTACTCTGAGGTTCACCCTTACAGCCAAATTTCATTTCTAAGCCTGTGGATAAAAGCCATTCACAGCACCCAAAAGAGATAAAAAGACTGATCTGCCCATCTCCTGGGGCATCTGAGTGAGCCCTGCTGCTCCAGGTGAGGCCTGACACATCCATGGGTGTGCTTTGTTCTGCACACCCAGGGAAAAAAAAGATAAAACCAGTTACTCTTGTTAAATTAACTCCCTGTCTTTAATCAAAGCTTCTTTTAATAATTCCAACTGCTCCCCCAAGTCTTTCTGAGATACCAGCCTGTCTGCTTCATAAAGAGCTTTTGACTCACAAATAACAACTTTCTTCACCAAAGAAAGAGTGATCACGGTGGACTAAACATAATTAAAGCGTCATGAATAATTAACAGACCTAGAAATGCGTTTAAAGAGACTTTAAAGAAGCAAAGCAAAAGCCTTTTAAAGGAGAGGAAAACATTCTGCCTCACCAAGCTGCCATGCTGGGCCCGGGAAAAAGGAGTGGGCTAATGAGAGTGAGTGAGCACATTTACCCAGAGCAGCTCTGCCTCCCTGCTGCCATCCTCCCTGGCACGCAATCAACTGCAGCCCTGATGAGCCTGCCAGGGGCACAGCAGCCCAGCTCAGCTGCAGCATCCAGCCAGGCTCAGGGAAGGAAGGGAACAGCTCAGGTTTGTTCTTGCTCTCCCTGAAAAGCAATTTTTCCTGTTTTTTTTCCCCTGCCAGGGGAGCTGGTGACACGTAACAGGGGCACGAGGTGTTGCACGTCAGCAGAACAGGCACAAGTGCACAGGAAGCTGAGGAGAACGGGCTCTGCAGGGGGATGGGGTGCAGCTGCTGTCCCTGCACTGGGGGGGCTCCTCAGCACAGAACAGACAGGGTAAATCAGCCCCCAGACCTCCTGGTGGGTCGGGACACGCTCATCCCTGTCCCGGGATTTGGTGGCAGAGGTGCTGGCAGGAACAGGCTGCTTTCCCTCCCCGAGCCTTCATCCCCTCCCCTCCATCACCCCACAGCCCATTCCAGAGAATTCCCTGCTGGGGGGGCAGCCCTGAGCCCCTCTGGGGACAGGAGCTGCCCCACCTCCTCAGCTGGGGCCTGGGAGCCTCGGGACGGGGAGTTTCTGAAGGATGTAAAGGGTGACCAGTGCCTGACCACGCTGCTGGTCCAAAGCAGCAGGGCCCAGGGACAGGGAGCCACACCAGCCTCTGCCCCTGACCTCAGGACAGCAGCACAGAGCAGCCGGGCACTACCCAGATCCTTCTTCCCAGTGTGGGGTTTTAATGCTGCACACAGGGAAAAAACAAACCAGCAGCATTCAAGAGTCCTCATGGCTGTTTCTGCTTCCTATCTGTACCCAGCTGCTCCACAGACCCTTCTGAGCTGTGTGCAGGGCAGATGGAAAGGGCTGCAAACGTCACCTGGCAGAAAACCAGGTCATAACCCCAGCTCTTGCCACTGCATCAAACGTTTCGTAACAACCATCGTTAATATTTATTTAACAGTGCAGCCACAAAGCTGATTTTTTTATTCAGGCCGTGTGAAAAAAGCAAGAAAAGCCCAAACTGACATCAGCCAGAAATGTAATCTCGTCTCCAAGTGCTAACAGCAACACAGAGAATCTCTGAGCAGCTCCTGAGTGTGAGTTCAGAGAGCTCTGTCAAATCACCAGCTGGAAAATGTACAAAGCTTCCGAGGGAAACCCAGGAGCTGCAAATCTGATTGAACAAGACAGGTTATGAGCTGGGAGCTCGTCTGTGTGAAGAAATGGGCAGTCAGTGCCAGTCTAAACAAATATGTACATCTCCCTCTGAACACCTCCCTCCCCCTGGGACAGCTCCTGTCAAAACCAAAAGTGACTTTGATCTGGCATAATTCTTTGAGTTTGCTGGGGAAGAAAACCCCAGGGAGATGGAGAAGCAGCTGCTGTGGGTCCTGCCGAGGGACTTGGCACGGGAGGGGCTGTGCTCACAGCGAGGGCAGCTCTGGGGGGACAGGAATGTGTGAGCCCACCCTGCATCAACTCCCGGCACGAGGCGATCCCGTGACAGGGAACGGGGACGGTTCCTGGCACTAAAGAGCTGAACTCCTGCCTGTGCCTCCCTCCAGGCCGCGGGCCGTGCCCCTGCCAGGGGCTCGCTGGGGTAGCGATGCAGAATGTGAGGGTTTGAGCCAGAGCAGAGCTGGGCATGGGCCCCAGAGCCCCACCCCACAGAGGGGCCCCAGAGCCCCACCCCACTGATGGCCCCCAGAAGCCCACCCCACGGAGGGGCCCCAGAAGCCCACCCCAAGGAGGGGGCGGCCGAGGGCAGAGACCCGGGGCAATGCTGCTGCCCTTGTGTCCCTGAACTCCCACCCGGCCCTGCTCCGCTCCAGGTGCCAGTGCAGGAGCAGGGGCTCAGCTTCTGGAGGCTGCAGTGCCAAAGTCACACCGAATTAACCTCGGGGACGCAGATTTGTGACTGAATCACTGAGGCTGGCAATTTCCTGCGCTGCAGTAATTGAGTCTGTGCATGCTCCCAGCTGGTGGCGGATGCTCCGGGTGACATTCCTTCACCGTGTTCACACTGAAATGCCTACCTGGAGCTTGCTGGGAGGGCAGACGGTGCAGGCAGGGATCTGCTGGGGCTCAGGTAGTGCCTGGTAACCTGTTTAGCTCTGCCTTTGTGTCTGAGCCCCCCGAGCAAAGGGAATATTCAGCTCCCTGGCAGTCCCAGGGTGTCTGGGAAGGAACATGTCTGATTGCCTTTGTGATAAACAAGCCCTAAATCACTTCAAAGCTGAGGCCAGAATCACTGGGGAAGATTACAGACAGTGAAATAGTAGGGACTGGAACGTGATTCAGAGATACCAGGGAAAATCACAGTAAATTCTACCTCCTTCTTAATTAAAAAAAAAAAGAAAAAAAAAAATAAAAGGAAAAGGAAGCGTTGCATGAGTAGACTGAGACACTCTTCTTCACCCAGCCAGGCTGGCAGAGCTGGGAGCAGGCATTGAAACCCCAAAGCCCTGGGGGAAAGCTGTCCCCCTGCGGGTGACATCCCAGCACATCCTCGTGCTGCAGGGGAAGGCAGAGGGGCGTTTAGGGAGGAGGAACTGCATGGGGCTGCACGAGCTCACTGACAGCTTTAACTCATTGCCAAAAAAGCTGTTTCTGCAGCAAGATTCATCCTCCAGCTGTCTAAGTCTCCAAAATTCCCAAATCCATGCTTCTGTTTTAGGCACAATTTGAATTTTTCCCCCCCAGCCTATGAGGCCAGGCCCTGGCACAGATTTTCCAGGTGAATTCCAGGGCTGGGCACCAGCTGTCCTGACTGGGATGTAAAAAGGAAAATATGATCTTGGAGGCCTTTCCCAGCATTGGTGATTCTGTGGGGCCAAGGAGATGCAGCAGGAAGCCCCACGAGCTGCTCCCAGCCTCCCAAAATGACCCCAAAAGCAGCACTTTTCCAAGCTCACCAGATCTCACACGGCTTCCACCTTTTCTCTGGTTTTGTCTCTTTCTCTCATGGCGGTTGTTGATTTTTCCCTGCCACTTTTTAATGTCTGAGCGGGCTCCTGTCCTGTGGCATTTTCCAGCATTCCCTGGAGCAGCACACGGCCGTGCTCAGCCAAAAGGAGCAGCACAGTGGGCAGCAAAGAGCCCCGCTCAGCTCTCCTGGGAGAAATCCTGCTGGGGCTGACAAAACAAAGCCTTAAACAAAATAAAGGCAGGGCAGCCTCAGCAAAACCTTTTGGCGGACTGCAGCCTTTCCACGGCGAGAAAATTAATTCCCTGAATGCCTTGTAAGGATATTTTTTTTCCTGCTTGGAGCAGATATTAAGGGTTTGCCCAAGGAATAGCAATAAAATCTTGCTGGTGATAAGAAGGCTGCTGTGCCTTGCTGAGGAACAGGCTGGTGCTGAAGAGCAGTGAAAGTGCCATGGAACGAGGCCAGAAATGCCCCAAACCTCAATTCTGTCAAAGCTGAATTTTCTCAGTGTCTGCAACGTTTCCCTTTTATTTCTAAAGTAATGGCCTTGTCGCACAGCAGCAAACAAAGGCTCATTTTAGCCCTTATTGCAGCTAATTACTGCACCTCCTGATTGCTGACCCCGGCCTAATGATCCTCTCTGTAATTGCTCCAGATGGACTTGGAGTCTTTAATAGGATATTTTCTAACCAGCAAGGCTGGTGGGGATTATTTATTTAGTTTTATTCGGAAGAAATTCCCTCCAGGATGGGGAGTTCAGTCGTGTTCTCTGGATTTTCTCCTGGATAATTTGGGGGTGATCTCTGTATCTGATATTTTTTTAAGGGACATTCAGAGCAGGGATGTTCTGGGGATGGTTTTCTGTTCCTCCCAGCACACTGCTGTGGGTAGCACCAATCCTTGCCACAGGAAAAGCTGTTTAGGCTCTCAGATTCCATGGTGCCATGACCCCCCCAAACCCAGGCTGGGCAGCAGATTTCGGGCTCCGAGCCTCTGAGGTGCCCTGCTGTTCTTGCAGGAGGGACATAAATCTTTTCCTGGGCTTTGTTTGGGTACAAAAGATTTTTCCCAAGGCCACAGAGGGTGTGAGGAGCACTGAACTGCCAAAATGAGAGCCTGAACCGTGATATTTCCTCCCCAAACTGTCCCCACAGAGCTGAACTCCACCTCTCACTGCCAAGAACCTCAGGCTTTAAAAACAATCACTTTTGGGCTCGGGTTTGTGGGGCTTTTTTTTCCCGAAGAAGAGAACGAGGCCAGCAGCAAATTGCACAAGAGAAGGGCTCCCTGCTGTGCCCTGAGCCAGAGGAGAGGAAAGCAGCAGCTGATCAAAAGATGTTGAACTTGCTGGGGATGAGATGCCTGCTAGGAGGAAACAGCAAGTGCTCCTTGATTCCCAGGCAGGCCCCTTTTCCCATTATTCTAATGGCAGTGCAGCTCACACCTGCGCTGATGGAGCTGGGTGGGGAGCTGCTTTTTGAGGTGATAACGTGGTTTTATTGCAAAGGAAGGGCACAAACGCCCTCCCTGGAGCTGGGGAGAGCACAGGGAAGAGCTGGGCAGCCTGGGCAGGGAGCAGGAGGAATTCTGGCAGGGCAGGGAAGGGCTGAGCAGGAGCCAGGCACGTCTCACACTGACGTCTGCCACAGCACAGAGCCTACAACCACCTCCTTGCAAGAAAAAGAAACACAGAGAATTCACTATTCCTTCTTGCATTGAAATCACTCCCTCCTACATTCACATCACTGCTGTCAGAAACATCTTGATTTTCCACACCTAAGGGGCTATGGAAAAAAACAAGCATTTCTGCTAAAAATAAGGGTTTTTTCCCCCCCACAAGCTGTATTTATTCAGATCTCTTTTCCTCTAAAGCGCAGCATTATTTTAATTTTAATTTAATCCCATATCTGCATAATTGCAGCACTGCCAAACAAACAAATCACAGTCGCTGGGAAGCAGGAGCAATGCAAAACGTGGATTTAAATGACTTCATTTCCAAACATTTTCCTGTGAACATTCCCTCACAGAAGGGCCCCACTTCTCACTGAAATGTCCACGTTTTCATCACAACAAGCATCTCCCCTGCAAACGAATTTTACATCAGGAAATTTATATGGCAGTCAGATCCAGCACGGAGAGAGCACTTAGGAAATCAATGCCAGCCCCAGCTTTCACCCCTCGTGGAACCATCCCCTGGTTCTGCTGATTTATTTACCCCGAGTTTCTTGGTGTGCTGCTTGTGGAGAACACGGGGTCTTGAAAGTCACATCCATTTCCCCACGGATGTCCTGGGCAGAAATGATGGAGAGGGAATGCAGGCAGCCCAAGTGACATCCCAGGATTTACAGAGCTCGGGGTGACTGCAGCAGGGATCAGGGGTGGAACGAGATCAGCTTTTAGGGACCTAAAATTTCCCCCCTCTGGTTTTCTGTCTTAACCAAGGGGCCAACCCAAACCATCCTGGGATTCTCTGAGGGTCTGGAAGAGCAACTGGTTGGAAAATATCCCCATGGTTCAGGATGTCTGGAGCTGCTGCAGGACAGGGATGTTCAGGGCAGCACTCCAGAGTCATTCCACAAAATTCCCTGCCAAAATCAGCAACACCACCCTGCTCACCCAGGCAGCTCTGGGTACCTTAAAAACAGGATTTTTGAGGCATAAAGGTCAACAGTTTTGATCTTTTTGAATCGAAATGAGCTGTTTTGGAGGTTTCTGCCCTGCTGCTGCTGCCATGCCCTGCCAGGAGCTGCCTTGGCTGTGAACTTTGGCAGCTCTTGGGTAAGAACGTGAGATAATCAGCAGCAGATTTACCAGCAGGGACAAAAGACTGAAATGGAGTTGAAAAGGGGGAAAGAAAAAAAAAACTGGGGGGATGGAGATCTACGAATAATTTTAGAAATAAGCTGCAAGTTGCACAGTCACAAAGCGGAGGCTGGAATGCACTTTTCCAGAGTTTGTAAAGACTCATTTAATTTCTATAGAAACTGAGCAGCAAACAGGTAATTTTCTCTGCAAATTGCTTCTATCACCTCTGGAATGCTCTGCAAGAGCAATGTGTTTCCCTCGTGTCTTCTTAATCCCCTGTTATTTTCATTATAAATTTAATTAAGCTCTTGTAGAGAACATTCCATGACATACGAGCTGAGTTTTGTTTTTCTGCTGGAGCGGGGACAGAAAGGAGCTGCTGAATTATGTGGCAATTGGATTTCTTTTTTTCTGGGTAAATATTTCTAATGACACCGAGCAGGGGAGACATTTGCTGAATCAATACAGCTGAAGCTGAGGGAATGAGCAGCACAGGAAGGTCTGAGCATCTCAAGAATTCCTTCTAGCCAGGCCTTTCCTCCTTGGACAAAATTAGGGAATATCAAGAGCAGATAAATCAGGGAAATGCCAAGCTTTTTTGGGTTGTTTTTTTTTTTTTTTTGGTGGTTGCAATAAAAAAGTCCATTTTTTACACTCCCTGCAACCCAAAATGTCACCAGCATTTCATTTCATAACCTGCCCAGCTCCCCTCTTCACCAATGGCAAATGTTAAAAATGAATCATTTCATTACAATTTATTTTAAATGATATCTAAAGGCTTTGGTGCCAAAGCGTGGTGAAAAACTGGGGTTGAATACAATACACAGCAATGCTTTCAGTTAATATAAAATGAAAACAAAATTAGCAGAGGTTGGGTATTTTAATCCCTCTTTTTAACCCATTTTATCTCACGTTATCAGGCAATAACAGCTTCCCTGCAGAGCTGGGGTTGTTTGTTTCTGTTTCAGCCTCTTCCCAGCTCAAGGCCATGACAAGCCATCCTCCCACCAGGCACGTTTGGGGACGCTCAGGAGTCCCAGCGGGGCTGTCAGAGCTGCTCACCAGCCTGCTCACTGTCACAGGGGAATCAAATCCACCAGGAAGATGTTTTTCACAGGAGTGATCAAGCTCTGGAACATCTTCCTGAAGGAAACCAGGAATTATTTCCCCCCGGAGACACGACTCAAACCTTGGCCTGCAAGCAGCCAGATCTCGTGTGTGATTATTCTGGAATTTCTGTTCCCTGTGCTGCATCCATTTCAATACTCTCTACCAGTGATTTTTCCTTCCTGCCTTGTTTTATTTGATTCTTGTTACAGAAAGGAGATGTCAGGAAATCTGACACATTGCTGTGCCAGCAGCAGGTGAGAATCTCACGATTCAATTCCCACCTGTGCCAGGGCCATTTTACACCAATTTTCTCTGTAGGAAAACATGGAATGAAAGCAATAAAAGCTGTGGAAGACGTGTGTGTGCTGTGCACAGCTTCAGCACTGCCTGCATGAACAGGGGCTGCATAAATCCCTGCTCAGGAAGGATTCAGTAGGAAAGCACTGCCTAAAGTACCACCAAGCCAAAACGTTCCACAAGCTTGGAAAAGAACCTGTCGTCAAATAACTTCATTTTCTTTTACTCTCTTAGTGTTCATGCTTAAAAACTTCTATTTAAAAAGGGGAAATATTTTCCTGTAGTCAGCAGCTGACAGGACACGGTGCTTTGAGGCATCACACCTGATGTGGGAAAGCTCAAGCTGCAAATTCCAGAGCTGACGAGTTTACAGATCTGTCCTTCCTGGGATAAGCCTGGGCCTGGGAATCTTCGCATCGTTCAGAGTCCTGTTCCCGGCTTTGTTGCCCGAGGACTCCTTGCCCTGGAGCAGGGTGATGATGTTCTCCCGCTGGTGCCTCACCGCCAGCTGCAGGGCCGTGCACCCAGCGACGTCCTCCACGTCCAGCAGAGCCCCTGCCTTCAGCAGGGTCTTGATGATGGCCATGTTGCCCTTGAGCACCGCCAGGTGCAGCGGGGTCCAGCCCACCTTGTTCCTGGCGTTGACGTCGGCCTGGCACTCCAGGAGGTTGATGACGCTGAGGAAGGAGCCCCTGAGCACCGCGAAGTGCAGGGGGGCCCAGTGGGACCTCTCGGCCGTGTTGGGGTCGGCCCCGCAGCGCAGCAGCTCGCTGACCACCGGCTCGTCCCCGTAGCGCGTGGCCAGGTGCAGGGGCGTCCAGTCCATGCTGCCCTTGGCGTCCAGCCGGGCGTGGCTGCCCTTCAGCAGCCGGATGATCCCGATGTGCCCCTTGAAGGAGGCCAGGTGCAGGGGGGTCCAGCCTTTGTCCGTCCTCAGCTCCACATTGGCCCCGTATTTGATGAGCTTCTCGCAGATCAGGTACTTGCCCCTGACCACGGCCAGGTGCAGGGCGCTGTAGAGGTTCTGGTCCAGACTGTTGACGGAGATCCCGTTCTTCAGCAGATACTGCACCACCCTGAACTTGCCCCTCTCCACAGCCACGTGCAGCGGGGTCCTGAGGTTCTTCTGCTTCCTCTCCAGGTCGGCTCCCTGGCTGGCCAGCAGCTTGACCAGGCCGACGTGCCCGAAGCACGCGGCCACGTGCAGGGCGGTCTTGCCGTCCACCTCCTGCGTGTTGGAGTCGGCCTGGCGGGACAGCAGCACCCGCGCCACGTTCTCAAAGTTGTTCTGCGCCGCCAGGTGCAGCGGGGTCCAGCCGTCGTGCTCCTGGGCGTTGACGCGGGCCTGGTGGTCCAGCAGCAGCCGCACGGTCCGGTCGTCGCCGTGCTGGGCGGCGAAGTGCAGCGGGGTCCAGCCGTCCTCGTCGGCCGCGTTGACGTCGGCGCCGTGCTCGATGAGGACGGAGCAGATCTCGGGGAGCCGCCGCTGCACGGCCATGAGCAGCGGGGTGCAGCCGCAGCCCGCCGCGCTGTTCACGCCGGCCCTGCGGCCCAGCAGGAAGCGCACCTTGCCCACGTTGCCCTGCATCACCATCAGGTGCAGCAGGGTCAGGCCGCTCTCCTGCACCCTGCCCAGCTCCTCGGGCGCCGGCGCCTCGGGGCTCCCGGCCTCCCCGTGCGGAGGTGGGAGAGGAACCTCCTGGTTGTCCTTTCCTGAAGGCAGGGACGCAAAACGGGAGGAAAAGACTGAAACGGAGTGAAAAACTCCCAGGAAGGGAGGGGGAGCTTGTGACTCTTTGTAGAATGACATGAAACGAAGTCATTTGAGATCAGGAATGTAAAATAAGGCCAGATGTGCACTGGGACATTTGGCCTCTCTCTCTCACAGTACCTATCTCCTGAATAGTTCATTTTCCTTTGCTTAAAATGTCACCCACATGGTGACAATGGAAAACCTTATGAGCCACATCCTTCTATAATGACATAGACAACTTTTACAGCTTCCCCTTCTTTAATCTTCAATTCTAAGCCAGTCCTCTACTTACCCCCACTCCTGGTGTCTCGGGGGAAGGTGAACTCCTCTTTGTCACTCTTGTTTTCAGAAAGGAGGCAAGAAAAAGGATAAGACAAAGTGTTCATTTGCATTCTGTAATGTTTGCACAAAGTCCTTTGCTGCTGCTCTGCAGTTTTGTGTGATCGTTTGAGAGCTTTTTATCCAATCCTGTTTTTGCACCCAAAACTCAGCTAAGCCAATCATGACACAGCAGGAATGGGGGAGCCTGAAGATGATCTCTGGATATCCATGAGCTTTTACCCCTTGTGCTCATTCGCTCCCAAACACACACATCTTCTGCTTCCTGACTGCATGGCAGCATCCCAAAATTATTTCCTTTGTTGTTTAGGCACCCCCAAGCCCCTACTTCTTCAGGCCTCTGGTTTCCTGCACAGCTTGGCAAAACCCTCTGAATACCAATAATTCCCAACTCCTATCTCTCCCTATTTTCTAGGCTTAATTACTCCAGTAGCTGGGATTACATCATGACTATCCAGACGCCTGATTTTTTTCTTAGCCAGAGAAACATGGGGTTTTAAAACTTTTTTTTTTTTTTTTTAATTTCTGTAAGAGTTGTTCAAACTGGAGCATCCTCAGTTTTGTGCCATGAACAGAACTCTGTGATTCTGTGTTTGGTTGCGTTTCTTTTAGTGACTGAAGCCACCATGATAAGCCCACTTCACCTGAGCAGGTCCAGAAGAGGGCTTTCCTCTCGGGCTATTTATCATTTAGTGCATTTGTCAATTAATTTGCAAGCGTCTTATCCCCATAAATGAATTACAGAGGCACAAGCTCTGCAGACACCCTGTGAAGGTGCTGAGGTGCACCTCTGGGAGGGGAAAGAGCCTCAAGGTCTGGTAAGGGCAAGGAGCAGACTCAGTGGAATTTCCTGGGGGGATCTCCTCACCTGCTGGCCCCTGGAGATGGCCGGTTTGTGGGACATCTTCCTGACCAGGCGCTCGTTCTCCGGGTCCTGCACCAGGCTCTGGATCAGTGCCAGCAGCACGTCTGTCTCCACAGGGATGTCTGCCAGGGCAGAGCAGTTCAGCCCTGCAGGCTGCCCCAGAGCCCGGCAGGACCCCCGTGGGAAGGGAGGGAAAAGGGATGAAGGGGATGTGTGCCAGCAAAAGCTGCTAAACCTCGGAGATGTAACTGGGAAAACTGGGCACAAACTTATCCCCTGCTTGTCAACCCACGGGGCTGCCCCTTGGCTAATCCACGCCCCAGTCCCACCTGCAAAGCTGGGCCTTTGCTTGGGGTCCTGGTCCCAGCACCTCTTCATCAGGTCGACCATCTGGTGGCACTCCCCGGGCCAGTCGTCCCTGACGAGCTCCAGCCCCGGCCTCTTCCCCGCTGCCACCTTCACAATGATGGCCATCATGTTGGCCCCTGGGAAAAACCAGCACACTCTGGGCGTGTTCCCAGGGAAAAGGGCTGGAATAAACCTTCCACAGGTGCAGGGTTCGTGTGTACCTGCGTAAGGTTTCTTCTGCATGAGGACCTCCCAGATGACGATCCCGAAGCTGCGGGAGAGGAGGGACCGTGAGCACTTGGACATTGAATGCACTTATTGTTCTGCCTTCTTGAGAAATGGGAAGATCAGGAAGGAAGTTCTTCAGGAGGGAAGGATTTTGTCTCCCAGAGCAGAAGGATTTCATCCCCCAGGCCAAAAGGATCAGGCCTTATGATTCTGCCTCATACGTCTCCCTTAAGAGTGGGGTCATCACCCTCCAAAGGGTCTGTGCAGTGAATGAGTGACTTGGGGCCTTTCCTGGCAAAGTCAGGCTCTCAGTGCCTTTTTTCCACTTTATTCACATCGGGCTTTAGAGCCCTTGGCTCCTGCAAGTTCCTGTGGCCGTGCAAATCCTCCTCTCCCTCTTGCCTTGGGTTACTCTGTGCTGTAAAGGCCAAGGAGCTGAGGAGTTTCCAGACAGGGACATGGAGCTCGTGTCAATGTGCTGCAAAGCTCCTTGCCCAAAAGGACAAAAGCCAAGCTGAAATCTCTTCTCTGCCTGTTCCTGACCAAAATGAAGCTGAACGCTGAGGCAGATAAGCCAATACTGGAATTGTTTTAAAATCAATCTCAGCAGCGACTGTGATGCAAGAGCAGCACTGGCTGTTCTGGGCTCTGATCTCCCTGGTTTTTATAGGAACAGGGTGTGATGGCACCTGGGGCAATGCAGCCTGCAGCTCCCTTGGGAGGGTGCATTGGGATGATGAATATCCACAGAGAATCCCTCTCCCTCTCAGTCTCCACCCCTGAGGTCGGGGCACCCCAGTGTGTTCCCCACGCAGGAAACCAGAATTTAAACAAACTGAGGCAGTGTTCCAGCCCCCCTTGCTGGGTGTCAGAGCCTGGGCACACCCCTGAGTGCCCTGGGTCAGCCCTCACCTGTACACATCGTACTTGATCCCCGGGGGCTTGCTGTTCTGCAGGAACATTTCGGGGGGGATGTAGCTCAGGGTGCCCCTCAGAGCTGAGCTCTCGATGTACTGCATCCTGCTGGATTGCTCCATCCACTTGGACAGCCCAAAGTCGGAGATCTGCAAGCAGAAACAGGGAAAGTGCCCCAAAATGCTCACACTGTCCCCTCCTGCTGTCAGCTGGACATCCCCCCTTCCTTTGGGATCAGGGACAGGAGGAGGTGTGAGCAGCTGGACCCTGATGAAACCCTGACAACCCGCAGCCACTGAGTCCAGCTGGAGCCTGAAGTTCCCAGTGCTGGCCCAGGCTCCCTGTATGATCTCGAGAGCACCGTGTAATTTGCTCACAGCTGCTTGTTAAACGCCCCACAGGTCAATCTTTCATGGAGCGTTCCCGAAGAACCTGATTTACTGGGATTCTGGACTCGTTTGGCAGAAATAACCTCGCTCTTCTTTGAGAAATAACAAGCCCAGCAGTGAGGCCATACCTTGACGTGCATGTTCCCATCCAGGAGGACGTTCCCTGGCTTCAGATCCAAGTGCAGCAGAGGAGGGCTCATGCTGTGCAGGAAATTCATGGCCAAGCCCATCTCATGGATCACCCGGAATTTCAGCTGCCAGGACATTCTGTGAGTGGGAAGGATTCTCTCCAAGGACCCCCTGGCCATATATTCCATCACTATCCCCAGAGGGCTGTTGCACACCCCGTAGATGGTGACAATGTGCTGGAATTTGATTTTCTCCATCTTGCTTGCCTCCTCCATTAGACAGTTCATGCTGGTCCTGGAAAATTGAAAAAAAAAAAATAAAAAATACAGTGGGAGCAAGAAATTTTATCAGTTGATTCACAGGCTCAGTAACTCTGTAGTAACTTAGTGATACCCAGCCTTCCCGAGCACTGCCTACCCCAAAAACATTCATCCCAAATTCCTGCTTGAGCTGATGATGATGCTGCCACACAGTGATCTTTTGCAGATTAAAATCTGGCATAGAAGGTGTTGTGACTTCTCAAAATGAGCTGAGGTTTCTTTGGGCAAAATCAGCCACCACAGGGAAAGAGATGAAAAACTTGCACTTGTTTCAGTCCTTAGCAGTGACAGCAGAGAGCCTGTGCTTGTCACACTGGTGAAATGGCTTTAAACGGCCACAGGGCAGGGTTAGATGGGATGCTGGGCAGGAATCCTCCCCTGTGAGAGTGGGGAGGGGCTGGGATGGAATTCCCAGAGGCTGCCCCACCCCTGGAAGTGTCCAAGGCCAGGCTGGAGCAGCCTGGGATGGTGGAAGGTGCCGCTGGCCACGGCAGGGATGGAATGAAACGAGCTGCAAGGCTCCTCCCAGCCCAAACCAGTCTGTGAGCCCCTGGAATTCCCAGTGTTTCCCTGGCAGCAGGATGCCAGGAGCAGGCACAGCCCCGGCCACTCCTGCAGCTCCACCTGTGCCTGCAGCTCCTGTCCCTGGGCACGGTGACTCTGCCCCCGGGGGTCCCCGGCACGGCTGCTCCTGGCTGCCAGCTCTGGCAGACCTGTTCCCCAAAGTTTCACCTCTCCCGACCTGCTGAACGAGTTTGGGGTGCCCGGGGCGCTCCAGGAGCAGCCAAGCAGCAAAGTGTGCCTTTAAAAAGCACACCCTGGGAACGGAGCTGAGCTGCCAGCAATTAGGCCAGGCCATTAATTGATCTAAAATGGTTCAGCCAAGCAAAGTCTTCTGCCAGACTTCCTCTAGCAGGCTCCCCACAGTGAGACCTACCCGTGGGTTGAGGGATCTCAGGTATTTTACTGCAGTTGGTAAGACACAGAAGTAAAACTGATTAATTGACTCTTCCCTCCCCCCGCAAACGAGAACAAAATGCAAATGCAATATCTGCAGAGCAAACTGAGGACAGTCAGTGCTCAGTCTGAACTCACTTGTTGTCTGTAACAAGAAATCACACAAGAGCGAGATTTTTATCCAGGCAGGATCCTTCCAAATTGAACGGAATAAAATTTTAAATTAAATAACTCCATCAACTCTGCTGTTTTTCCATCAGCTCTGCCTGTATTGGATGTGTTATCAGCAGTGGTTGTGATTACCTGGCCCTGCTCCATCTCCAGACACGAGGTGGGCACCAGGAGAGTCTCTGCAGGTGAGAGCCAGAGCAAGAAGCAGAGAGGAGCTGCAGGTGCACCACAGAGAGGAAAGAGATGTCTGGAGGCTACGGGAGCAGGGCAGCAAAACCAGCTGTAAATCCTCTGCCCCTCACCTTTAAACCTGGTGATTTCGGTGATTAATTCAGTTTGATTGCTACGCCTCAGCCCCAATGTCCAGTGGAAGCTGCAGGTAAGCCACCAGGCTGCTTTTCTCTGAGTTTAAGGTGCTGCCCTCAGCCCCGTGCTCCTTGTGCCCCTTTGCACATCCACACACGAGACAGGGAAAGGCAGAACTCCCATTTCCCGCTCCCTTGGGGACCCAACCTCGACTTCCCAAGGAGCAGAAGCTCTTTCTATCCCCAAATCCATCCAGCAGGGACGGCCAGTGCAGAGCAGAGCAGAGCAAGGAAGAGCAGAGCGGGGGTTACCTGTCCACGCTGGAGTCCTGCAGCAGGTACGGGGAGCACTTCACTGCATAGACCGTCCTCCACCTCCTGTGCTTCACCTGGTACACGTGGCCGAAGCCCCCGCTGGCCACTCGGACCCAGTCATCCTCGAAATCCTCCTTGCTGAACACGGTCAGGCTGCCCAGCTGCCGGCCCCGCTCCGCGCCCATGGCACAGCTGGCAGCCCGCTCTGCTGGCTGCTGGGGAGGCACAGAGCAGCTCCTCTGCCCTGCCCTGCCCTGCCCTGCCCTGCCCGGGGAGGTGGGGATTCACCTGGGGAGAGCCCCGGCAGCTCTGCCAGGAGGTGGATCCTCGGCGTCGCTCTTCAGTTCGCGGCGGAGCTGCATGGCTCAGGGCCACCCTGGGAGCGTGGCTCTGCTCTCTCACATCCAGCACAGGATGGGCACATCCTCAAGGAGCTCCAGGTGGAAAATGGTGCAGAGGACAAGCCTTTAGTGACTGCTCCGTGCTGAGGATGGGATTCCTCACCTGAGGCATCGGCACAGCCTGGGGGAAGGGGAGGTGGGGAAGTGGGGCAGGTGATGCTTGAAGGGAACAGAGAAATCCACGAGGCAGAATTGTACGTGAGAGACGTGGAAAACACTCCAGAAAGAACAGAGGAAAAACCCCCCAGAAGTAGCTGGATGGAGAGGTGGAAAACACCCCAGGAAGGTGAAAAACTGAGTTTAAAAAACCTCCAGAAGTAGCTGGATGGAGAGGTTCTAGAAAAACACTCTAGAAAGATAAAGAACAAGAAAAACCCCCAAACAACCAGAACTAGCACATGAGTGCATGAGCCTGAGGAAAACACTCAGCAGAAACACCAGAAATGTGGTAAACCAGAGCAGTTCCCTCAGGGATAAAATCAAATCTGCTGTCAAACCCCTGGGAGTGGGGGTTTGGAGGAACAAGGACTGGTCAGAGCAGTTCAGCCCTCACCACGTGAGCACCAGGAGCAGCACAGACACCTTCAGCTGAAAAGGGATTTAAAAACTCCTGTCTGGGTCTTGTGCACTTGTGTCTTTAACGCCTCAGCTCTCTCTGGAGGTAGCTCAGTGTCAAATACAAGGTGGTGCTGATTTCCTCAGTGCTACTGCAATACAAATAATAATTAGCACTGCTGCAGGTTAATTGTCTCACTGCCAGTAAGCCTTGACCTGGGATTTAGTTCTGTTGCAGAATCTTGAAGAAATCCGTGGAGGAAGCCTGACCCAGGTGGAAATGTGAATTACTTGTGTTACACTGACACCAGGGGCTCTGGCAGTGGACTCCCTTCTTTTCAGGAAAGAAGGGGGGAAAAAAAAGGGAAAAAAGCCAGCCAGGCTCTGCAGCATTTTAGGGAGAAAAAAACCAATTAGAACGTGATTGTTGCCAATTCCCCAGCACTCCCCAGGAGCTGCCCACCTGGAGTGATGCCCTGCTCCCCTCCACTCCCAGCTGCCAACCCCATTTTGGAGCTGAGGACAAGGACAAGGACCCACGCCCTGAGGTGCAGGCACAGACCAGACAAACACTGCGATGCTCAGGTTTATTGTGGAGTTCAGGACGAGGGGAGGCACGGGGGGAACACTCAGTCCACGGCTGCAGAGTGGCAGCAGCTCCTCCCCACACCTTCCAGGTGCATTTCTGGGCCAACAGCTCCCGACTGTCCCAGCTCTGAGGGCAGGACCAGCAGGAGGTGAGAAGTCCTGCTGGTCATTCCCAGCACAGGCAGGGACATCCCTGCCCGGAGGTGCTTTCCTTGCTCACTCTCACGGTGTTGCAGCTCCTTCCACACCCCGTTGGCTCCGTTCTTCTCCACCAGCAGCTGCTGCAGGGGGTCCTGGACAGGATGGAGCAGCCCCAGCTCCTCTGGGACAGGGGCATGTGGGGCTGGAGCCTGGCTGCCCTCCCACAGCCACCCCCTGAAGCCCAGTGTGCCCCCAGGGGAGCCCCGTTTGTATCCCCCATCCTATGGATGCCTTTCCCCAGTGCATTCCAGCAGATTCCAGTCTGGTACTGGAGTTCTCTGACCATTAGTGGGGACTTGCTGGAGAAAACAGGACTAAAGGGAAAGGAGGAAGGCACTTGGCTCCTCAGAGATGAGAAAAGCTGCAAAGCCGAGGGGACACATCTCTGGAGCTCCTGGGTCCTGTCCACACGCCCAGTTCCATCGTTTTCCCCACCATTTCTCCCTGGTGGCAGGCTCTGGTGCACAGTGCTGTATTTCACCTGGTTCTCCTGCTCTCCTCTCTGCTGCCCCACTTCTGTGCCCAGCCTGAGCTGGCTGTCAGCTCTGCTGTCCCTGGCAGCTGGAGCACTACAACAGTTCCTTCTCTACCCTGCAGGCTCTGGAGTCGCTGGTGCAGAAGCAAAGGAAGGAAGGAGAGGCAGGCTCGGAGCAGAGGTGGCATCTCCTGCTCCCTGGCTCAGCAGAAGCTCTACGGAAGCAAAGCAAATTCAGCTGCCTCTCTGGTGGCTGGGGGGGCTGCAGGAGCAGCTCAGCTCGGGATCACAGCCCGTGGAATCCTGCAAACGGGGGACGCCGGCCGGGCTTGGCTCTGTGCCGGCGGTGCAGCCACAGCCCCATGAAAGCACCGCCCAGGGCTGCACAGCCGGAGAGGGACCCCAGCAGGACGGGCAGCAGCGTGGCAGGACCAGCACCTGGACGCAGAGAGAGAGGGAATCCAGCAGTCAGAAATGGCCTTTGCACGAACAGCTACAGACACAAGGAGTTAGGGACGGTGCCAGTGGGTTTTGAGGAGTGTCTCATGTTTTACCCGCTCAGTGTCACTCTTTCCTAATAGCTGTGAACATCTAATTAACATCAACCAGCTTCTGTGTTTCACTATGAACACTCCTGACCTATGGCCAACCTCATTCTGCTCCCAAATGCTGCAGCTCTTTACAGACAGAACATTCTGCCTCATATTTTCCCCTTTCCTCCTCCTTCACTGGGTGCCTTTGGCTGGAACTCTGTTGGATGTGGCACTGATTAACCCCCGTGTCTGGGATTTAGGGAGGCCAAAGCAAAGGTGAGGAGTTGTTGGGATATGATCTAATCAAGGAAGTTATTAAAAATGTGCTGGTGTTCCTGCAGCAGGAAAAGCTGAGCAAAAACCTCTGCAAGAGAAATAAAACCAGGAGAGCCCCACCTTCCACTGGTTTGTACAGAAACCTGTTGTTCATCCTCCAAACCGGCCCGAGGGAGACCAGGCTGTGCAGGTTTCCATGGCTGCTCCTGTCACTGGGCTGGGGAAGGGGCTCCCCACTTTCCAAGCAGCCCTGGGAAAGACAGGGAAAACACCTGGAAGTGTCCTGAACAGAAGCTCCTGCCCCAGGGCCCCGGGTCTCCTCAGTCTTTTCCACCTCTGCTGTCCTCCCAAAAGGCGAATTGCCAATCCTTGGACCAGCACATATGTCAGTCTTGATCCCCTGATTTCCTTTTCTTAGGGATTACCAACTATTGCCACCCTTCCACATCATTAACTCCTCTCCCAGACTTTAACCAGGGACTGGCCACGGGGTGCCCTTGGTGTGGAGGCTCTGGGAGCACCAAATCCCCCTGGAGTGCTGTGGGAACAGATCCACCCTCAGTACCTGCTCACAGCCCGGCTGGCCTGGCAGGCACACCCGCAGCTCGCAGTGCAGGTAGGCCACGGAGTGGTTCAGCATCTGGAACAGCTGGATGGAGAAGCTGGAGGCTCTGGAGCTGCCACCCTTCAGCAGCTGGATGTGTCTGCACTCCAAGGGCAGCCTGGCAGGAACGAAGAGCAAACAGCTCCAGACCCCAGCCCTGCACGAGCTCCACACCACAGCCCTGCACCAGAATCCACCAAACACCAGCACTCCTGGCCGGAGCTGCCCTGCCCAGGAGCAGCAGAGTTGTTTCGGGAGATTGGTTTTGCTGTAGTGTGCCCATCAACCCCTGACCTGCCCGGGCCACACATTTCACACCCCCGTGGGTTTACACACCCCGGGTAAGGAATCCTCGAGCAGGCAGGAGAGGCGCTGAGATGGGGGTGTGGAGAAGCCTGGAGGGCCCCCCTGCACTGCTGAGTGCTGGCATGTGCCTGCCCAGCAGGAAGGGGATGCTGCCCACCCGTGACAGCACCCGGGGGAGCAGGAGGGCTCATTTCCATAAATGCTAATCGAAGGGAGAGTTCTCCCATTCCCACCTGCGGAAGAGGCAGCACTGGGCCCCCGCAGCCCCGGGGCTGGCGGAGGGGGTCACGCAGCACGAGTGGATCTGGAGCAGGGCCCGGCTGCTGTTGCTCTGCAGGGCCACCAGAGCCAGGAAGGTGTCCTGGGACCGCTCTGGTCCGGGAATGCCGGCGGCTGTGTCCCCCGCGGGGCTCAGGCTCAGCCGCACCGAGTGGTTCCCGGAGCCGCAGGAGTCGCCCACAATGGCAAGGCTGGGGAAAAGGGGGAAAAGGGAATAAAATGAAAGCCAGCCGGCTGCAGCAGCAGCACCCAAAGCAGGGAGCCGGGGGTACTTGCCCGTCCAGCACAGTGACGTCCGAGTGCAGCCCCCTCCTCTGGTGCGAGTCGCTCCGCAGGGCTCCAGGCTCCAGTGTCACCACTGTCCCCAAGCCTTCAGCTGCTCCGTCTGTCACCTCGCTCGTCCTGCCCTCCTCCTCTGCCCCCGCCGTGCTCAGCAGCAGCCCCCGCGCTGGGCCCGTGCCCGCAGCATCCAGCCAGGCATCCTCCGGCGCTGTCGGAGCCGCCAGGCTCCCGGCGGAGGTCCGGGGGCTCTCGGGGGCCGGGGGCGCCTGCAGGAGGTCCCTGGCTGGGAGCAGCTCGGGGCCATTGCCAGCGGGCTCATTAGTGCCAGGATTAACGAGCCCGTTAGCAGGGACAGCAGCTGCTGTGGGTGTGGGGGGCCGGGCAGCAGGGCCAGGGCTGGAGTGACCAGTGTCCAGTGCCATGGCAGCCTCCTCCAGAGGGTGGGACACCTCCAGAGGGTGGGATACATTCTCCAGAGGGTGGGACACCTCCTCCAGAGAGTGGAACATCTCCTCCAGAAGATGGGACACCTCCAGAGGGTGGGATATGTTCTCCAGAAGGTGGGACACCTCTTCCAGAGGGTGGGATACATTCTCCAAAGGGTGGAATACGTTCTCCAGAGGGTGGGATACCTCCTCCAGCGGGTGGAACATCTCCTCCAGAGGGTGGGATATGTTCTCCAGCAGGTGGAACATCTCCAGAGGTTGGGATACGTTCTCCAGCAGGTGGGATACGTTCTCCAGAGGGTGGAACATCTCCAGAGGGTGGAACATCTCCAGAGGGTGGGCTATGTTCTCCAGCAGGAGTCTGGGGGATGCTGGCTGTGCAGCAGACACGGGTGCCTGCGTGGGCAGCTGCCTGGTGGGGGCTGCATCTCCTCTTGCTGCCCCCTCACCGCTCCCCAGCGCTGCGGGGAGCTCCCCTGAGGGGTTCAGCACCATGTCTGGGTCAGGCTGCCAAGCTGGGGCCGGCAGGTGAAGCAGCTCTTTGCCTCTGAGTGGAGCAGTGCCACCGTCACCCTCGGCTGCAGGGACAGGGGTCCCCGCTGCTGCGGCCGGGGCTGTGCCCTGCGCGGCTCTGGGATGTCCCTCCAGGGCGGTGACAGAGCTGGCTGGGCTGGCCACAGCTGGCTGGGCTGGAGTTAAAGCCAGCTCACTGCCCAGGGCTGCTGGGGGGGGCTGTGGTGGCCCGGAGCTGGACACGGCCGGAGCGGACACGCTGCTTCCCCGGGATCTGCCAGCTCCAGTTTCTCCTGCACTGCTGCTGGTGTCAGCTGGCCTCGAGCTTTGCCCCGTGCTGGCCTGGGAGAAGAGCTCAGCAGGAGCTGGGGCAGGCGCAGGAGAGCTGGCAGACATCCCCACACGGCTCACCACAGCCAGAACTTTCCCCGAAATCGTTGTTTTCCTTTGGACCTCTGTGGGCAACGGAGTGTGCTCTGGTGCTGGTGCTGGTGCTGGTGTCTGCGTGGTTATGGAGGGCTGAGGCACAGTGGGGGTGAATTCCAGCTCCAGACGCTGAGTGAGACGAGGTTTTCCAGCAGTGATGGGGGTTTGGGCTGCTGTGGCAGGCACAGGGACTCCAGACCGGGCTGTGCTGCCCACTGTGGAATGGCTGTGCTCATTCCCACCTGGAAGCACCAAGGAGGCTGAGGACGTGCTGGGAACAACTGGGGATGGCAGCAGCTCTGTGCCTGGAGGGGGGGACAGCAGGGCTCTGGCGCTGGGGAATGCCCTGGGCGGGGGTTTGGAAGGCAAACACTCGGTGCAGGGGGCACGGGCTGGGCTGGGCGTGGGCACTGAGCCCCCCTGCCCTGCAGCCCCTGTGCTGCTCCCAGGCTGGGCAGGCTCTGGGGAGCCACGGGGTCCCTTTGCTGCCAGGAAAGGAGCTCCAGAGGAAGATTGTGGCCTTTCAGTGGTGAAATACACTTTGGGGGAAGACTGGAGGCTCTGAGCGGACACCAGTGGCACAGGGGAGGTGCCAGGCTCTGCTGCCAGGGAAAGCAAAGCAGTGCCCGTGGCCTGCTGGGGATGGGGAGCAGGAATCTGCATCTCCTCGGGCAGCCTGGGCATGGTCTGCACTGAGGGGCTCACCCTTGGCTCCAGCACATGACCTGGGGCTGAGGTGACAGCTGGGGACAAGCCCCTGAGGGCTGTAGGAACAGGACTGGCTGGCACTGGCTCAGAGTTTACTTTTGTTCTCTCTTGTTGCTTGGACACAGTGGGCAGAGCAGCTTCAGGTCCCACAGACCTCCCCGTGGGATAAGAGGGGCTGGTTCTCCCTGGGATATCCTGGCTGCTCCCAGCTGTCCCCACACCTGTGGCCAGGTGGGCCATTCTGTGGTCACCCTGGGGAGAGGGCAGCACCTGGGAGTGTGCTCTGTCACTGGGCAGCAGGACAAACACGGGCCTGACCAGGACCAAGCTGGAAGGGCTCAGGTGGAAGTTTGCAAGGTCCAGCGCTGAAGAATTGGGTGCTGCCAGGATTTGCTGGATGGAAAGCAGCCCCCCAACACTGGAGTTTGGGAATTCTGGGGGGAGAGGGGAATCCTGCATGGGCTGCAGGCAGATCATGCCATCAGTGCTCTTCAGCACAAAGGACAAGTGTGGGGACGAGGGCAGCAGGGTCGGGGGGTCACCTCTGGCTGTGCTGAGGTTCTTGGCAGCTGCATCGAGGGACATCCTGAACTGGTGCACCAGGGCCTGTGCCAGGGCTGCGGGGACCTCGCTGGGCACCCCTGCACCAGGCTGGGCTGTGCTGGGGCTGGGATGGCTCCCCTGGGCACGGGAGGAGAGCAGGAGAGGAGCAGGAGCTCCCAGCTCGGTGGGGCTGGGAGGGACAAGGCTGGGAAGGGGAACTGCCCGGGCCCTGTGGCTGTGTGCTCCAGAGGGGCTGGGGACAGGGCTGGGGACAGGGCTGGGGACAGGGCTGGCTGCTGGGGACAGTGCTGGAGAACCAGGTTTGCTTCTTCTCCCTGTGCTCACCTGCAGCATCCCAGCCAAGGCTCCTGGAGGCACAGCAGGGGCAGAAGCTCCTTGGAGCTGGGGCCCAGAGCCAGGAGATGTGGATGAGGTGCTCGGGGTGTGGAGGCCCATGGGCTGCATCCCAGCACGAGCAGGAGCAGAGGCACCAGGAGGCTGAAGCCCTGCTGGGACAGAATCCCAGGGCTGGAGGTCACCATTCCCAAAGGTGGGCATTCCTGGAGAGAGGGCAGATGTTGCTTCTTTGAGCTCTTTAGTAGTTGGGGAAGGTTTAAATGTGGAAAACCACAACTGGATTAATGAGGATGAGCTCAGAGAAGGCTGTGGGCTCTCAGGAGAGGGAGATTTTCCAGGTTTCCCTGTCACTGCCCAAGGAACAGCATCTCCTAGAAGTGCCATTTCCTGAGAGCTCCTGTTGGTCTCTGGGGGAACAAGTTTGGTGCAGTTGAGAGCCCTGTGCAAAGAGAGGGGCTGTTGTCCATCAGTTGTGCCAGCCTGGGATGGAGATGGAAGGAATTCATCAGGAGCTGGAGCTTCCCTGAGGAATGCAGGAGAATTGACGCTGCCTGGCGGGAGGGTGTGAGGAGCAGGCAGCTGGGCTGGGTGTCCAGAACCGTTTGGTACAGCTGAGGGTGAATTTCTGCCTTTGCTGCCTGTGGTTTCCTGCTGCAGAGACAGAGGAGGGGAAAACCGAAGGGGCCTGGCCTGTGTTGCTCTGGAATAGACTGAGCCAAGGTCCCCTGGAGCTGGCTGGGGTGGGATTGCAGAGGCTGTCGCTCCAGCATGCAAGCTCTGAGCCCTCCCCAGGCGGGCAGGTGTCAGCCCTGCCCTGGGGTCAGGCTGGGCTGCAGGGTCCGTGTCCGCGGGCCTGTTCCCGGGGGGAAGCATTCCTGTGGGCAGCCAGCCCTGCCCTGCTCCTCCCAGAGAAATCCCGGCTCTGGGGGGAAATGCAGGTGCTGCCGTTCTTGGGAATGCAGGTGCTGCCGTTCTTGGGAATGCAGGTGCTGCCATTTCTCTTCTTGGCGGATGAAAATCGAGCGTTGGGGTCAGAAGAGACGTTTTAGGGCTTGGCACCTCCCTCTGCTTGATGACAGCAGGGGAAGAGAGAGCTGTGACCTGGGGAGAGTCCTGGGACCTGGGAAAGGGCTGGGGCAGCCCAGAGCTGGAGCTGGGAGGGCTGAGACCAGCCCCAGGAGCACCCTCTGGTTCTCTTTGCAGTGCCCGAGCTGTGGGGGCCTGTGACCCCAGCGTGGAGCCGCTCCGGAGCTTCCCAGGAGATGTGTGTCCATCCCGGGCTCTCAGGGCTGCTGCGTGCAGCCCCGCCGGGCTCCCGGGCACGGCCCCAGGCAGCAGGGCTGTTCTGTTTGCAGCTCTCCCTGCGTGGGACACGGAGGCAGAGGCTGCTCCAGCGGCGGGGTCAGCTCCGGGGCTCCGGGAGTGAAAGGTCACCTCAGGCCAGCCGCCCTCGGTGGCGGCCACGGCGCCGCTCCGGGCCCTGGGCTGGGCGGCTCCAGCAGAGCTCAGGGCCAGCACCCCAGTGCCAGCACGGCCACCCCTGGGGGCACCTGGGGACAGAGAACAGCTGGGGCTCAGCTGCAGTGAGCCTCAAACTGCTCCAGCAGCACCCCGGCACACTGAACTGAGCAGGCAGTGCCTGCACCCGAGCCACACGGCAGCTCTGGCACTGCCAGTGCCAGTGCCGGTGCCAGGGCCAGGGCCAGGGCCACTGCCAGTGCCAGTCCCAGTGCCAGGGCCACTGCCAGTGCCAGTCCCATTCCCAGTCCCAGTGCCATTCCCAGTGCCAGTGCCATTCCCATTCCCANGCCAGTCCCATTCCCAGTCCCAGTGCCATTCCCATCCCATTCCCATTCCCATTCCCAGCCCCATTCCCAGCCCCATTCCCATTCCCAGTCCCAGTCCCTGTCCCAGTCCCAGTCCCAGTCCCAGTCCCAGTCCCAGTCCCAGGACCCAAGGCATGACCCAGCCAGAGAGGAACCCTTGCTCTCCACTGAAGGTGCAGGGAGAGAAAAACTCTCTGGCCAAGGACAGGCTGGGAGCTCTTGCACAGCAAAGCAAGATTAAAATAAACCCAAATGAGCTCCCTCCCCTGGCTCTCCCTTAGCCCTCCACCAGAGTCCCAGTGCCATCAGGAGTCTCCTGATCCCTTCAGGGTGCCCGGGCACAGAGCAGTTTTTCTGTTTTGACACAGGGCAGAGAGAACACAGCAACTTCTCAAACCCAAAGCAGCCACTTTGTCACTGGAAAAGGCAGACCCTTGGTTTAAAAAGTTATTATTTTCTCCACACATTTTACTTTTTCTGTCTCCACATCAGAAGGTTGATGTTCCAAATTACAGATTGAAATGGATTTTCCTCCCTAAAAAACCTTAAGCATTTTTCCTTAGGCACCTGCCAGGAAAGACACGAATCTAAAAGCTTAAGTGTTATGCATTTAAATTGTGGTTTTTGACAAAGGCAAAGCAGAGGTTTAGCAGCTTGACAAAAAGAAGAAAATTGTTGATTAGGTAGAAGATTCTTAGCCATTTCTCTTTGCTGAAGAGAACAGCCTGCCCGAGGACACAGCACTGCTTCCACCAGCACAGTTAATTTCTGTGCCCTCCCAGGGATGCTGCCAGGCACCCAGCAGGGGGAAAGGCAAGGCTGGAGCCCTGCTGTGAGTGACAGCAGCCCCAGGAGCTCGGCTGGGGCAGCAGCAGCACAAACCCAGCCCTGATTTCATGCTGTCAGAAATATCTGGCAGGACAGCTGTTCCCAAAGGAGAGGCAGCACAACGTGTCAGGGTGCCTGGAAAAGGGGATTCTGACCAAGCCTCCAGCAGCACCAGCCTGATCCTCAGTGCTGCTTGGAATCGCCCAGGAAAAGGGAATTTTAATTTGTTTTCCCCTAAAGAGACAATGTTTTCTTTGGGGACTGAGCAGCGCAGCAATGTCCTGCTGAGGGGCACTCACACCCCGCAGATGAACCCATTTCACCCAAACCCTGGGCTGCACACACAGGGAGAAGCTGCTGCTTCATCCCAGAGCTGGGAGGCAGGTGGCACACCACGGAGAACAGAGCAAAAGAGGCAGAAAAGCAGCAACTCTGGAGAGCAGAACAAAGCCCATCACTCACCAGACAAATCCAACAGTCCGGCTGCCAGCAGGACAAAGATGGGGAATTTCTCCTGCATCTCGTGGAGCAGCTCCTGAGCCATCCCAGGACAGAATGTCCCACCTGGAAGCAGCTCCCTGAGGAGCCACTGCTGCCTCCCAGCAATGGGCATTTGCTGCTTGCTCTGGAGGGCAGAGGGTTGGGTTACTTTATAAGAGCTTAGGCCAGGCACCAACCAATTACCTGTTCCAGGAAAAAAAAAAAACCCTGCACCAATTGGAATCAATCGGTTTTGAACAAAAGAACAGAGCGTGGTCAGGTGGATTTTACGTCCAAAAGGTGGAAAATGTGACTGTGAACACGAGAAGGTGCTCGTGCAGCCCTGGGGGAAGAGTTAAAACCCTCCCTGGAGGGCTGGCTGAGGATGTGGAGGGGCTTGGATGCACCCAGAGGAGGGGAACAGGGCTGGGGCAGGGCTGGGAGTGCCTGCCAGGCTCAGGGCTCTGGCATTGTCCCCTTGGGGAGAAGGAGGCTCAGGGGAGACCTCCTGGCTCCCTGCAGCTTCCCCAGGAGGCCATGGAGACGTGGAGGACGTGGATGGGGAGCTGCTGAGCTCAAACTGGGTATTAGGAGACATTTTTTAAGCAAGAAGGGGGTAAAATACTGCAAAGGCTTTCTGGAGAGGGGGTTTTGTCCAATGCCCTGAACACACTTTGGCTTCTGTTCAGCCCTGGAGTGCTCAGGCAGCTGGACTGGGTGATGGTGTAGGTCCTTTTTAACTGAACAATTCTGTATTTATCTGAATTATATATTCAGATATTATATTTATATTATCCACAATTCTGATTTTTTTTTTTTTTTTTTTTTTTTTTTNTTTTTTTTTTTTTTTTTTTTTTTTTTTTTTTTTTTTTTTTTTTGCCAGTTTGTGCCAATAAAAACATCCACGGGGATCAGCCTGGACCCCAGGGAGGAACAGAACCCACAGTGAAACAAGCACAGAACTCAAACCTTGCTAAGAGCCCATGGAGGCTTCTTGGGCACAATCACAGCCACACCCTTTATTTTAGCCAAAAAGCCCCCAGATAACTGTAAATAGTCCCCTGTAGGCAGCAGGAATCTCTCCGTGCCAGGCACAGGAGCACTGAGCCAAGCCTGCAGCCAGGCTGAGGGCCAGGAGAGAAGAGGCTGACACAGCCCTGCCTGTCTGAGGGCAGTGAACACCTGAGCAGAAGGCAGAAAAGGGCCCCAAGGAAGCTGGGACGGGCAGGGAGGCTCCCTGGGGACAACAAGAGCCCATTCTGCAGGCTGAGGCTGCCAATCCAGATCCCACTGCCAGCCCAGCCCTGCCCCTCACCTCCCTGGCAGAACCAAGGTCAGGGCTCTGCAGCTTTTCCCACTGCCTGGGAGGGAAAATTCCTGGCACCCGCAGAGCACCTGAACCCTCCAGGTGGGCTTTGGTACCTGTCTGGGCAGGTGGAGCCCCAAAACGTGCCCAGATGATTCAAGTGAGACGATCCACTGCACGCCTTCCATGCAAGAATCCCCCTCCCCTCCAGTGGGAGGCTGATTCAGCTGCTCTTTGCAAAAAGAGCTGATGGAAAATTCATCAGGACAAAGGGTCCCCACAGAACTGACACCCCAGGAGTCAAGGAGGGGAGCTGGAGAGCTGAGGAGCCACTTCAAACTCAAACTGGACTGGCCTGTGCTTATTCTTCACAGAAATGTAATAAAATCTTCTGTTTCCTGTGTTCAAAACCAAGGGGAAAAAAAAAAAGCTATGCTGTATTTATGGCCATTAATTAAATTTATCTCAATTATTAAAACAAAGACAACCTAACACAAGGTGGTATTTTGGTTGGTAGCTGAGATAATAAATTCACTTCTTCCTCCTGATATTGTTTCACTGGCTTCTGTGGGGGACCAAAACCACTCCAAAAAGCCACTGAAAAGTTGATGTGCTTTGAATTAATTTTATTAAAGCAAAGAAAACTCAACAGCAAGTGAGATGAAGGGCACTTGTGGGAGCTTTCTGAAGAGTTCAGCTGCTGTGCACGTATTTCATGGAGGAGTTCAGGATGGCCAAGCCATTGAGCTTCCTCAGCTGAGGGATGTGCCTGGAGAGACAACAGGGGGAACAGGTGGTGACTAAAAATTAAAGTTTTAAGCTTTCACTGCTCTGCCCAAGCATTCAGGGGTGTTTAATGCTATACTCAATGAATTCCTCTTAAAACAGAGTTTCTAGGTAATAATAACAACACAGAGTTAATACAGATATTCTCAGTACAGAGTTTTTAGATTATTATTGCCCTCAGAAAGGCACATAAATAATATTCTTCAAATGGGTGGCATTTCAGATTAACAAAACTGAGAAAATAAGGAGTTTCCCTTCTATCTCTGCTGTTTTAGACAAATCTCAGGGCTGATACTTTCTCTGCTGCTCATTTGGGATCTACAGACTTCTCACATCACTTCTGCTGTTCCAGCACAGCTCAATGAGCTCCTGGGATGATGTGGAGACAGAATGGACACCCCAGGAGCCCTAAAGCAGGATTTGGGCACAGGATCACAAGGGGGAATTCTGGCTGGGGGAAGGAAAGAGAATTCATGGAGTATTTACAGAAATTAACCTAATAATTCTAGCTTTGACTCAACACTGGCTGGTTTTTCAGGGATCACCACCTAACAACAAATCAGGGGAGTAAAAAAAGGGAGTTTTGGGGCCTACCTTGGCTCAGCCACACAGAGCCTGCCCAGGGCAATGGCTGAGTTCTGCTGCACCGAGGTTCTCTGGGCATCCCCCCCAGCCTGCCTGAGCAGCAGCTGCACCACGCTGGAGCCCAGCAGGGAGGATGCTGCCCCGGGGAGCAGCAGGCACTGGCTGAGGCAGAAAGCTGCATTCCCCACAACCAGCTCATCCCCTGCCTCCAGCAGCTTCAGCAGCACTTGGAACCCTGGCGGGAGGGGGAATCTCTGTTAGGCACACCCAGAGCTGCTCCAGCTGGTCCCTGCTGGCTGCAGGCAGTGAGTTTGCTGCTGTTTCCCTAGGAACCCTGGGGGAGCAAGGGAATTTCATGGCTGTTTCAGCATCCAGGAGGCTGCCTCAGCTCCACTTGCCCAGATGTCTCTCTCACAGAGAGCTGAACGTGCCACGTTAAATGCCTTGAACCAGAAATGCTGTTGTGGGAAGAACAGCTGGGAAAAGGAACATAAAAAAAGCTTTGTGTGCATCCAGAGCTACCAAAGCAGCTCAGCTCATCTGGGAGCTGCCCCTAAGGACAGCAGAGAGTTCTGGCTCTGACACCTGAAAGCAGCAGCAACATCTCAGGCCACAGAATCCTGAACATTTAGAGACCACTGAACACTGGCTTGATAAATACAGCCCTGGCTTCCTCACCTGGGAGGCTTCCCCTGGCAAACAGAGCTGACAAAATAACAATTAGTGACTTTACCCAGAGTTTTGGTGGAGAGGAGGAGGGTGAAGTGTGGCTGCTGATTTGAGGCAATGAAAGCTCTGTGTGCAGCTGACAGTGAGGGGGATCTGGGCTGCACAGAAGGGAGGATGCTCTGAGAGGCTCTTCAAGAGAGGAGATCCTCGGGGTGCAGGCTGAACTGCAGGCACTGACAGCTCCTTGCCAGGTTCAGCCATTCCAATGACATCTCAGTATTCTCTGCTGCAGTTCCATTAGCACTGCTTGGGGCTGGGTTTTAAAGCAATCAAGCAGGGCTGTACCACAGAGCAGAGCAGAGAGATCAGAAATACCCCAAATCTGCTCTGGGACCACCCCTCTGCCCCCAGCTCCAGCTGCTTTCAGTGCCAGGCCAATATCCCCATGGAGGGCACCACGAACAACCCCAGCCCCTGGAGGTCAGAAGTTTCACTTACTTTTATCCCACTTCAGCAGCTCTTCCTGAGCTCTCCTGCTGCTCTTGGTGCAGATGGAAAGGATCTTTATGGCATAGCTGGATGTGAGCTGTCCCCCAGCCTGATGGATGAAGGCAGAGGGAACAAACAGCTCATCCCCACTGTGCCCCAGAACAGTCTGGGGACACTCAGGTGCTCCCCAGGCCTGAGCCCAAATATCAAATGAAAACCTTCACGGGGCATTTATCTCGTGGTGAACACAGGCTGAGAACCACCTAAAACTCGTTTAATTCCTGCCAGTAATGAACACACAAAATTCCCTGGATCTCTGCAGGCCAGTCCTTCTCAAATCAACTCCCCTTGACAAGAGCCCAGTGCCATGGATTTTTTCTAGACTAACTTGATCTGCATAATCCACACTTGCTGGACACAGATACACAGCAAAAATTAAAATAAGAATTAAAAAAAAATTAGAAAAAGGCTTAAAATGACACCTGGGAGTGCTGTAACAATGGACAAGGAGGCAGACACATCCTCCAGGGAAAGCAGGAGGAACACAGGGGAGGTAGATTTGCTGGGGGGACAATGCAGGCAGAAATAAAGCAAGCTGGATTTACTTTCAAGAATTTGAGCATTTTCTTCACCACTCCTCCTTTCACCACCTCCTCCACTGCTGAGGGAGACGCTGGCAGGACACGGCTCAGCACTCCAATGGCTCTCTAAAGGAGGGGAAAAGGAGAGAGAAGCAAAACCAAATGTTTATTGGTCCAGGCAGCTTAATTGTTTTGTTTCTTGCACAGTAAGACTGAAGTAATTGAAGTGCTATGAGGAGGAATTCACAGAAATTAAGACAATCCCAGAACTACAGAATCTAACAAAGAACATCTTTAGGATGTGGCTTTTTTGTTGTTTGCTGGGGACTGAGCACAGCAGAGCTTCAGCACAGGGAGAGATGAGCCCAAACTGGGACCAGCACAACTCCCTGGGTGTTTATTCATTAAAAAATAAAAATACAAACTCCTGGTAGAGACCAGCCCAGCCCTGCTGGCACTGGGAGGAGTAAAACAGCTCAGAACAGTTCCTGAGAGCCCAGGGAAGGGACTCAGAGGCCACATCTGCCCCTGCCTGGAGGAGCTGCTCTCCCTGGAGTCCCACCCCATTCCCAGGAGTACAGCTGTGATTCCCATACAGGAACAGCAAAGAGAAACAGCTGCTGAACACCCAAATTGCTCTTGCTCCTTTGCTTCTCCACTGAAATGGTTTGTAAGAGCTTCTATTAAACAGATTTCAAGAGAAGCTTGAAAACCTCTTGCATCAAACCATATAAAAATGAATATAAAAGTGGTCTGTTGTTTCTTTATTGCTATTAGGAATGTTTTAGGCTTCAAAGCCTCCTGCACAAGGCAGAAGTTTGCTCTGAAGGGCTCAGGAGAGCCAAACCCCGCTTCTGTTGGTGACTTACTGTGACAATCCTTCCATCCTGATGGCTGAGCAGAGCCAGGCACCTGCCACTGATGGGCACAGCAAAGTCCTGGAAAACACAGGGAAAACTCAGGGAAAACACAGGGAAAACACGGGGAAAACTCAGGGAAAACACGGGGAAAACTCAGGGAAAACACAGGGAAAACACGGGGAAAACTCAGGGAAAACACGGGGACAACTCGGGGACAACTCGGGGACAACTCAGGGAAAACTCAGGGAAAACTCAGGGAAAACACAGGGAAAACACAGGGAAAACACAGGGAAAACACAGGGAAAACTCGGGGACAACTCGGCTCCAGCTCTGGCTGGAAGGGCTGGAGCAGAAATGGACAAATGAATCCCCTGGAGATCAGGGGACACCAGGGAGTTACCAGCTCTGCACCACCCTGGGGGAACTTAAATTCTGCCTTCCTGATGGAATCCTGAGCTTTGGATAATTTTGGAATGCAACCAGGATCTCGGAACACGGCACAACTGGGGAGTGATTCCAAACAAAACATTTATACCGCTTCGGAAAGATAATTTATGCACTTTACACTGTTTTTTCCTCATAGCTGTTTACATATTGGAGGTGGTGGCAGAGGAGAAAATTCTGTATTTTTTTTTTTTTCACTTTTCAGCCTACTTAAATTGTCAACTACCCTTAAAAATAACCCGCAACACCGTAATCTTTTATAAAATTCCCAGACGTTGCCTACCTGGATGGTGCCATTGGATTCAAGCAGCAGGTTCATCATCAGCCCCAGCACTGCGAGCACACGCTGCTGGTGCCCAGGGCTGCTGGCAGCAGGGCACCCATCCTGTGTGGGAGCAGGGCAGGCAGATCAGCTCCCAGGCCCTTCCTCAGCCTCCCGGGGCAGGAAAAGTTCTGGGACAGGCAGGGCTGAGGACAGCTCTGTGACAAAGCCCGAGTGTTTGGTGGCCAAAGCTGCACGCCCCGAGCTTGGGATGTCTGAGATGCTGCACATCCCACCCCCCGAACCTTCTGCTTTTGAGGACTGTGCTGACCTGCAAGGGGCCACTTCTAGGGGACACGGCGGAGGGCGGGCTGCTCTGAGACCTTCCCCCAGAAGCCCAGGTGGAGTGAAGGGCCCAGGGCTGTGAGGGGAGCACCCAAAGGGCTCCCCAGGTTGCTTCAGCAGGCCTGCCAGCACTGCCTGCCGCGAGCCAGCGGTGCCCGGGCTGCCCGGCACGGCACGCGAGCCACTGGCACGGGCCACCAGCCCGCTGGCCACGGGCACCCCAGGGTCGCTCTGTTCGAGCCAAGGGCTGCGGATTCCCCTCCTCGTCCTGCTCTCCTGGGTGCATTTCGTGCTCCCTCATCCCGAGGTGGGGACGTTTCCTGCAGTCCCTCCCCTCAGGGCACACAAGAGCTGCTGCAGCTGGAATTCCAGCAGGGAATGTTCAGGACGAAGAGCCCCAAGCAATGTGAAAGTTATGAAATTATTGTCCTGCTACTCATCTGGAGAAATGGGAATATTTTACTGCCCAGCTCTGCCACTCTGCAGCAGAACCAATCTTCCCCCTTCCTCAGGACAGGTTTCTGCACCAAAACATTTTAAATTTGCTGTTGGAATAAAGGATTTTCAGGAAAGGGATTCTTTACCTCACGACCCAGTGTCATCTCCTCACCCTGATGCCTCAGATTAGAAGGCAAAAATCACCATCCAAGACAGAGCAGGTTGCTGACAGGGGATTAAAGTCACATCAAGAGCAAAACTCAAAGCTGAAAGTGAAATTATCAGTGGGAATCTGCAACCAAGGCCAGACTTTATACTGAATGTTAAACTAGGGATATGTAGGACAAAATATTGGAGAAAGAGAATATTCTCCTGACAAAATTCCATTTCTTACACCCACAGAGCAGACACAGGACATGTTACATAAAAATAAACTGGAAATACAAAATCAAATCTTCCCTACCAGCAACTGGGTGCATAAGGGTAAAACACTTGTGGAAAGGATGGCCCGACACTGGGTCTGGAACCTGTTGGGGGATAAAAAAAACCCAAGTTTTAGTTAAAAACCAGAGCTGAAGGCAAGACAAGAGCAATAGAAACTTCAGTAAGCTCACAGCAAAGGTGGCCAACAGCCTGTTCCTGGCTCGTTTCATGCAACTCAAAGCACAAGTTTGTAGAAACGAATGAGGAATTTAAATTACCTTTTGTCCCCAGTTAAGTCACACAGGATGTTCATGGCACTATCAGCCCTTGCATCAGTGCTCTTGAGAAGTGCCATCAAAATCTGCAGCCATCTGGTGTTAAAATAGTAAAAAAAACCAACCAAAAATTGGTGTCAGCTTTGGTTTAATCATTAAAGATCAAAATTCTATTTTCCCAGGTTGTCGGTATTTCAAGCCACAGTTAAATCTGCCTTTTTAAAGCACCCTCTGAGATGTGGCTCATTCCTGTCACCTTTCCTCCCCAGGAAAAAGGAACAATCTCTCCTGGTCATCCATTACTGCTCCAAAGCAGTGAGTGGGCATTTCTCAGTGCAGCTCTGGGAGGAAGAGCAGGGCAATGGCACAAAGGCAGTGGGACGGTGCTTCCTCCCCCACTCAGCGAGCCATGGCAACGCTAAATAACCAAAAATCCCAATTTTTAAACGAGGAGAGACTCTCAGCTGGAATCCAGGGGATCTCAGAGGCACCAGGGTGAGCTCTGCCCGAGTGCTGCACGGCCTTGAAGGAGGGGACTCAAAGTGACAGGAACTCCTCCTGCTGTGTTTCACTCATCAGAACTCGCTGCACTGCCACCCCACACGTCCAAAGTCACCTCTGCCAGGCCAAGGGGCAGAAGCCTCAGGGTCACTGTGTCCCCTCAGGACGCTTCCCCTGGAGCTGGGGCAGCTCTGAGCCTGAGCTCAGCCTGCCAGGACATTCTCCTGCTGGTGCTCACCTGCCCAGGTCCTGGCTGACCAGCAGCCTCCGGCCACTCTGGCTCTCTGAGTAGAGAGCCAGCAGTGCCAAGGTCTCCCTCTGCATCTGGGCTGTGCCAGAGGAGAGCAGCTCTGGCAGCTGGGCACTCACTTCGGGCTGGGCCAGCAGGAGACGCTGATTTTCTTCTGGAAAGACAGAAAATCTCACAGCAATGTCACTCACTGGCATCCCCGTTTTATTTACTTGTTTGTTTATTCAGCATGAATTATTTTATTTGGCATCAGCTGAACGCCACAAGTCAACACAGACACCACTATTCTGCATTTCCACTTTGCCACCCAGCCCAGCCCATTTCTCACCCACGTGGGTATTCCCTAAAAACAGAGGCAGGTGCCTGCCCAAGCACCACTGATTGTTAATTCTAAAATACTTCAGCCTTCTCTTCTATAAAACTCTGCTTTTTGCAGCTAAAACCGCTTAAAACAGAGAAAATTATGCAAGTGGCATTATCTTAAGAGCAGCAAAAAACCCCCAGGGAATTTACTTCCCACCCCTTGGGTGGATCAGAAATGCCCACAGAGGGGAAATTTCATCCTGCCAAAATTAAGGCTGCATCCAACACCTCCTCTGAGCTGCAAAACTTGGGTTACAACCACGTCTGGATGGATCCAGGAGCTCTGGGACAGGGGTGGCCATGGCCAGCCCCAGTCCCAGCCCCAGAGATGCCACAGGAACCACGTGAACAGGGATGAGTGTGATTTACCATTCCCAGCACAGGCAGCCTGCCACAGGAGGAGAAGGGCCACACACAGCTCCACCTCAGCAGGGCTTTTGCTCCCTGCACAGAAGGCCCTGAGCGAGAAAAGTCAGCTTGTGAACAGAGCAGAGGATGGATCAAAGCAGTGGGAAATATCCAGGAATGAAAAGCTGTACGTGCTTCAGCCCTCAGGTGCAGCCACCACCCAGAATATGGATGAACCCTACAAAGTCTCAGTGCTGCAGGTCCCAGGCTGCAGTGCAGAGCTGAGCTCCCAGATATTCACTGGTGCCCAATCCCAGCACCAGGGGGTGTAGCCAGAGCCTTCAGGTGTTTTTTTATATTCAGATTTTTTCTGCAAAGCTGCTCTCACCACGAGGGATAGGATAACTGCCCAGAAAGAGCAGACACAAACAGCAATCAATGAATTCCCCTCCCTGCATCTAAGGGAGCTCTGTCTGTGGCAGTCAGGTACAAGCCCCTCCATTCAGACACCAAAATCTGGGATTACATCCTCTGATCAGTTCATCTGCATTTCAAGAGGTGATTCTGTTTCTTGAAAACAATATTCCCCTTTCCCCAGGCTGGAATCCCCCTCTGGAGAGCTCTTACCCTCTGACAGTCTGGTTCCTGAGGATACTGAAGCCATTGTTTATCCTGAAGAACGTTTGCCCAGTGCCTGGAAGAGGCAGAGACAAACAGCTCAGGTGTGTGACAGCCAGGCAGGCTCCTGCTCTTCCTGCACAGTGCTAAAAGAAAAGGTCACTGCATCAGCAGCTCTGGGGAAAAACACCATTGAAAACGGGGGAAAATTCAAGAAGGAATGAAGCAGGAGTGGTTTTGAAGCTGAAAATTGCTCTAATTCATGCCTGGGGTTGTTGGCTTCAACTGAAAGGCTGTTTAGGAAGGCTGAAACACAAAATTGGCCTTGTAACTCAACGGGCTTTAACAGAGAATTACAAATATTTATAGACAAATGAGACCCTAAGAACTCTCAGCAGCTCAGCTGTAACATCAGTCTGATTCTAAAAAATGCTGTGAACACCCACTGGCCACGTCGAAATACCCAACATTGCCAGCTGTGTGTTTTAAATAGAGGAACAGTTACTCTGGTCCTTTAAAAACTGCTCCCTTGCCCTCCTCCCCCTGGGTCACACCTCCCAAAATTAACAACTCTTGCAGCAAACACTCACAGTTGTTCACAACTTCTGCCAGGAGCCTGATGCCCCCTGTGTAGTAGAGGATGTCCTGGCCGGGGCTGCTGATCCTCTGCAGCAGCTCCTGGATGGATAAAGCAGCCACATTCCCAGCCTGGATTTCCCTCTCTGCTCTCTCCTCATCTCTCACCCTCTTCTCCTCCAGCCTGGCCTCGTGCACACAGTCTGGGAGACCACAAGGAAACCAAGCGTGGCAGGGAAATTCTGCTCCACCTCCATCGGAGAGCAGGCGTGCAAATATCCACTTCTTACCTTGAAACAGGCTTTCCTTTTGGGGATCCACCTGCAGCATCTTCTCATAGCACTGCCTGCACTTAAGGGGGACAAGAAAAGGGCTCTCCATTTCAGCTGGAAATAGGAAGATGACATCAATGATATCCCAAGCAGATCCCAAAAGTTTTTGGGGCCACGGTCCTTAATAAATGCGAAAAGTAAAATTTATGCAGACGCAGATGTCAGAACTCTCAAGGAAGTCAAATATTCTCAGTCCCTACATCTGCCTGCTGTTGCAAATTAAAAGGAAATTTTCCAGTAAAACCCAAGGAGAAAAAACTCAGAGCTCCAGTGAGAAAACAGAAACTGAGGCATGGCATGAAACCTTCTCCCTCTCGCCCACCAGAGCAGAACAAATCACGGTCCCGTGGCCCCAGAGCTCAGCCAGCTCACCTCAGTGAAGTGCTGCAGTCCCAGGTGAGCCTTCCCCATGAGGAAATAGGCTTTAAGGCAGTTCTTATTGCACTGAGTTCAGAAAGAAATCATTATGAGTTATGTGTTTGGAAAATTTTAGCCTATTTTTTCCAGCATTCTGATTAATTATTAGAGCAGAGCAAAGCAAAGATTAGGGCATTTGTACCATGTATTAGAGGTGTCTAGAGTTTTTATGC
Organism: Promerops cafer; assembly: GCA_013398275.1. Lineage (NCBI taxonomy): Eukaryota > Metazoa > Chordata > Aves > Passeriformes > Nectariniidae > Promerops > Promerops cafer. The sequence continues at coordinate 8,468 of VZSE01000583.1, read as the reverse complement.
TGAATTATTGCCCCCAGGGACCCAACAAACACAGGCTTGAGGTGAGGGTAGAAAGCAGGGTTTCCAAAAGGTGATTTTTTTCCTGTTCATTTGAGTCAAAAAGAAGGATTTCTGTAAATAATGCTGATTTTAGAGATCTTTTCCACTTGACAATTCTGGAGTTACCTTTAATGCCCACTCACAGTCATTGATGGCTTTCTCATACTCACGGAGCTTCAGGTAGGCCTGAAATAAACCCAAAAAAAGTCCAGGCAGCAGAATTAGAATCCTCCAAACAATTTCTGCTTGCTGTTGCACAAACACTGGCTAATTAAAAAGAATAAAACTGGGCTGCTGATTGGCCTGGCCATTGATTTTGCAGGGTAATTTTCATTCTTAACTTGTCTGCCATCTCCCTGGATTTTCTAATTTAGAATCGATTGAATAGAATTCTACACACACACACAGAGCACACAAGGCAAACAGAGAGTGCAAAGCCAATATTTCACTCTACAGTTATAGCAGGGATTCCTGAAAAAGCATTAATAAAAAAAAAAAAATCAGAGTATTTAAATAAAACTGGGAATCGGAACCATTTTCCCCCACTTGTTCTGGAGGAGCAGGGGCTCACCACATCCAAGAGGGTGTAACAGAACGATTTTTTGGGGTTTTATTCTGGCACAGCAACACAAAATCCACCAGAAATGGCTCCTTCCCTGCCACCGACCTGGGCCCTGTTTGTGTACAGCTCCTGCTTGTCCCTCAGCTTCTCCAGCCCCTCCGAGTACCTCTGGATGGCCAAGGCAAAGTCTCCTTGCCTGAAGGCTTCGTTCCCCTGCTCCTTCAGGGCTGCAGAACGCATCGAGAACATCAATTTCCCTTCGATCCCCCCAAATGTGACTGAGCTGGGGAAGCCCACAGCCACCAGGGTTCCAGCCCAGCCACGGCTTGCAAGGCTTCCACTGCAATCCTCCCTCTTCCAGAGGGACCCCTGAGCGTGTGTGCCCAGCCCAAAGTGCCTCCCTCCATCCCAAACCAGCTCCACCACGGGGAGGTCACGGAGGAAACCAGGATGCAGCAGCTCTGTGGAATCCCCAAGCCTGTCCCAGTGCTGGGGACACTCGCTGGGCCCAGACAAGCACAGCTGTGCCTCCCTCAGTCCCTGCCAGGTCATTCTGAAGGCAGCAGCCTCAGGTGCTTTCAGCAGTCACCGTTTGCCAGCTGCTCATTCCTCCTCCTTCGCTGGGCTCGTTCTCTGGCATCCTTCTCCAAAGCTGCCAGGAAGCCATCTTCCAGCCAGGAGAGTTGGTGGCATTTTAGGGTGGGGAAAAAGAGCAAACTTCATTAAAATAGAGAAAAAAACAAGAATTCCTAGGGTATTTCTGAGTCATTTCTTAATAAAATACTAAGGGGCCATTTCAGCAATTAAAGTGGAAGGTGGCTGACAAGTGTCACGGACAATGATGATGCCACCCCTGAGGATCTGCACGCCTGCCTTGCTGCAGCTCCTCTCCAGGGGCAAACAAACAGGTTGGCTTTTAAATTCACAATAAGAAGTGTTCTGATGAGGAGCCAGAACAGAACGAGGCAAAGGCTGTGAAAAATACAGCTAAGACCTTGAGTGTGGTCCTAGATCTGGCTGAATTTTGGTTAAAGACACCAGAAATAGTCAGCTTGGACTTTGGCAGGGGTGGAATCAATTGCAGGAACTCCGTCCCTGCTACAACTGGTTTTAGAGCTGTGACAGACCGAGGGGAGCACTGTCCTACCTGCATCCACTGCCTCCGCCCTCGCCGCGCCCTGGAAAAACAGAAACACAGCACAAATATTTTGGGAAAAGCTGCAGCAGCAAAGGAACACTTGGCTGGGTTGGACAAAGCTACAGGCAGCATCAGGGGATGTCTGCGTGCATCTGAAATACCCAGACTGAGCACAGAAGGAGCATCAGTTTGACATTTAAACAAAGGATGGTAAGGATTTGATAAATTCTGACATTCCTGGAAAGTTTCCATTTGTGTCTTTAACGAGGCAAGACCTGAACTGAGTCCAGCTTTAATTTCAGAGGGAAAAAGCCCTTACAGAAGTGTTGATGAGCGTTCTGTTCACCGTGGTCCTGCTCTCCTCCTCCTCCCTGCTGGCTCCTTGCTCTTGGAGCCTTTTCTCTGTCTCAGCAATGGCTCTTTCCTGGACAGCCGAGTCCGGGGAGTTCAGGCCTTGCAGCAAATTGGCTAAAAAGACACAGGAAAAAACCAAATAAAATATATATACACACACAGCACCTCAAACGTGGAAGCACCAGGAGTTCAGGCAGCACCTGCTTTGAAGGCACCGCTGACCAGGATGGCTTTTACCATAAAATCACAGAATCCTGGAATGGTTTGGGTTGGAAAAGACCTTAAAACCCACCCAGTGCCATGGGCAGGGACACCTCCCATAGACCAGGACGCTCCAGCATTGCCCTGGACGCTTTAAATAAACAGAAACTTTCCCAGCATCGATTTCCTGTCACTTTCGGGAGCCCCCCGCAGTGTCTGTCAACATTATTGAAATGCACAGAAGCCAGCGGCTCTCAGCATCCCAAACAAAGCGAGAGGCCCTCAAAGCCTCCCCGCAGCCGAGCTCGCAGCCAAACACTGAATAAGCCGAACCGGAGAGGGTTTGTTCAGAAGGGGATCTTCCTCCTTCCCAGCGATTTTCCGCCTTCCTCGCCGCCTGCCCTCCCGTTCCCTTCGCTGCTCCCGGCCGGGCCCTGCGGGCACTCACTGACATCGTCCACGCGGCGCAGGAAGCGCTGGAAATCCGCCTCGGTGTCCTCGTCGCGCAGCATGGCCCGGAGACACGGGGGGACAGCAGGGGACAGCAGGGGACAGCAGGGCACAGCAGGGGACAGCAGGGGACAGCGCCACCCGCCGCGGCCGGGCTCGAACCCGCGGAGCCGTTGCCGCGGTGACGCGCCGGACGCGGCACGCGCGGGTGGGCGTGGCGATGCAAATGAAGGGCGTAACCATACAGGTTTGGGGGTGTGTCTATTGTATGCAAATGAAGGGTGGGGCTACGTGAACGAGCCGGCAATTTGGCGGGAAAGCGGCAGGTGCCGCCCGCGGGCTCCCGGCAGAGAGTCCCGGGGTTATCCCGGGGTTATCTCGGGGTTATCCCGGGGTTATCCCGGCTGGAACAGAGCCCCGGCAGCGCCGAGCCCACCCTGGGACCCGTCCCCACCTTGTCGCCAACCCGGAGCTCTGAGTGCCACGTCCGGTCCTTCCCGGGACACCTCCCTGGGCAGCCCCTGCCGATGTTTAATTTTCCATGAGAAATTCCTGCTGATGTCCAGCCTGAAGCTTGTCCTGGTTTTTAAGTCCGATTCGGGTTGTTTTTCTGTTACGATCTCCCGGAAAGGCTGCGACTTTCCGCACCTCTGAGGGGCGGCGGCGATGGAGGCTCTCGGCCACCGCAGGGAGCCAGAGCACCGCGGAGCTGCGCCGCCCGGGACTGCGGTCCCCGGCACATCCACCCCGGGGGAGCCGCAGCACAGGGCCGGCTCCCCCCGCGGCCGCTGCGGCGAGCTTAGAGACCCCTCCGGGAACCGACAGCCCGGCCGCATCCATCTGCCTCCGCTGCCGCGTCCCACCTCCCCAGCCGGGACACGGATCCTGAGCGCCAGAGAGGGGCTGAGCTCCACGGGCAGCCGGAACGCCCCAGCCCTTCCACTCCCGTGGCTGTGGGAACAGCCAGGATATCCCTTTTCCCCGCTCATGCACCAAACCCAAACAATTCCCTTCCCTCCCCTCACTGCCATCAGCTCTGCCCGTGCCACCCTTCATCCCAAAGGGGTTTTTTTCCCTCTAATGAGGTTGTTCCCAGCCCAGTGTCCAATTAAAAACACCCACGAGGCCATAGCTGGGGCAGTGGGATGCTCAGGAATTTGGGGTTTATTTGTTATCCCACAAAACCCGGGGAATAAAGCCACTCTGCAGCAGATGTGCAGAGGGGAGAGCCCCCTTGAGTCTCTGAATACTTCCAAAGGCACTTAAAATGATGCTGTGATATTCATATACTGATACCTGATAAAAGGCCAGATAATTATGATTTCTAGAAGGGATGAGAGAAAGAGGCAGCACAAAAATCTCCCTCCAGCCCCCCAGCCCCGCTCAGACTTACCCCAAATTCAGCCCGAGGGAAAAGGAGCCACACTCAGCCAAGGTGACACTGCCAGTCGGGTGCCATGGCCTTAACAGAGGGAGAGACGAGGGAAAATTAAAATTCAATGGAAATTAAAAGGTCTGAGGGTTGAGCAAATGGCTGAAGAAACACAAAGATCTAAAAAAGGATCTGTCAGTGGTTTTGCCACTGAGCACAGCCCCAGCTCCGGGGGCAGGAAAATCCCTTTTCACTTCTCTGGAGAAGAGGGAGGAACCCCTGAGCTCCTCCGGGCTCCAAGGGAGCAGCAGGGAAGCAGGCAAAGGCAGGGCACAGCTCCCACCCAGCCGGCACGATGCGCAGGGCTGGGGGGATTGAGGCATCTCTGAACCCAGAAAGGGCAACCCCAAAGGGCAAAGGGCAACCCCAGCGCCTCCCTTCAACCCCAACCAGGGACTGGGGCCAACTGATGCTTCCCCACTGGAAAGCAGTTGGTGTTTTTTACATCAAATGGTCAGGGAGTGACTTCAAAAGCTCTTTTTCAGCTAAATGGGAACTTCCGTGTGGAAACCAACTCTGTTTTGCCAGAATTTGTGAAGATAATGCAGCCCTCCCCTCCCCATAATCCCCAGAGTCAAAGAACTGATCGTGGGCATTTGGTCAATTTTTAGCTAGGATTTAGAAAAGATCAAGACTTTAAAATGAATTAATTGAATAAATTAATGACACTCGAACCTCGTTAAGTTCAGGCACCCAGTTCAGGCTGGGCAGAGGTCACCTCTTAAACCCAACACCGCAGTCACACTTTCCACAGCCAGGCAACAGGAAAGTGCCTTTTGGGGGGGAATAAAGCTCCCCAGTAGCTGCGAAACTGCGTTTTTGTGTTTGCTATCTCCAGGAAATAACTAAATAAATACAGAGGGACAAAGAAATAAACCTGAAAGTGCTTTTAGTGCCACCGAGGTGGGATGAGGCAGCAGGACCAGAGCAGCTAAAGAAGGGCAGACTGCAGGCATCAGCTTTTTTTTTTTTTTTTTTTTTTTTGTCGTTTTTATTTGAACACAGTATTCTGACAGAATGCAAAGTCAAAATCCTCAGTTAGTATCAGTATTTACACCAGTGAGAATGGGGATAAAGGTGGAGTCGATGTTTCACTCGGTAAAAAGATTTTTTGTTTTTTTCTTTTTTTAACAAGATAGAAGGCCCCCAAAAGTAGGGAATGCTGGGGAAGGATGGCCATGGAGGGGCTGAGAACAACTATCAAAACAGCCTGGTGGTGAAGAATGTGGGGTTTGAAGGCTCCATAGAAAAGTGTGAGAAGAAAACGCCACTCTGGAAGCTGACGGGCGGGATGCACTATTGTCACCTGTACGAATGGTGCAGCACGAGATGGCACCGCTCCTGTGACACTGGGGACAGGCACGGGGCAGCCACGGCACTGCCACCGACCCTGGAGCAGCCACGGCACTGCCACCAGCCCTGGAGCAGCCACGGCAGGGCCACTGACCCCAGGGAGGGACACACGGAGCCACAGCAGTGCCACCAGCCCCAGGGAGGGACACACGGAGCCACAGCAGTGCCACCAACCCTGGAGCAGCCACAGCAGTGCCACCAACCCCACGGAGGGACACACAGAGCCACAGCAGTGCCACCAGCCCCAGGCTGGCCCCCCTCCCCGAGGGGACAGATCCAAGCCGTGAGGCTGCAGCGGGCTGGGAAGGGGGCACTTGGAAATTAAATATGGAATTCTTTGCTGTTAAGGGCAATGGAAACCCAGCACAGGCATGGGGAGGGGACACTGAGAGGAGCTGCTGGACACTGCCCAGGGCTCCCTCCTGAGCTCCCTCCATCCCCCCAGACCAGAGCTTTGGGGTAGAAAGGACCCTAAAGCCCAGCCAGTGCCACCCCAGGCTGTCACTGGGTGCTGGGCTCTGAGCTCGTCACCTTTTGGGACAAATCCACCGATCCAGGTGGGGCAGCTCCCCCAATTCCCACCTGGCAGGTTTTTGGGAATGGTGGTGGGTTTCCTACCAGCTGCTCAGCTTTGGGGGTTACAGCACGCCCAGGTGACAAAACCAGCCAGAATTCGGCACAAAAAGGGACAAAGTGGGGGGGCAAAAAGGGACAAAGTGGGGAGACAAAAAGGGACAAAGTGGGGGGACAAAAAGGGACAAAGTGGGGAGACAAAAAGGGACGAACTGGGGGACAAAAAGGGACAAAGTGGGGAGACAAAAAGGGACGAACTGGGGGACAAAAAGGGACAAAGTGGGGGGACAAAAAGGGACGAACTGTGCTCACCCACGGGGATGGAGGCACCGCTGCTGCCCGGCTGCAGTGTTTTGGGAATTCATTTCTTTGGGGAAAAGAAAGGAATCCTCGGGCCCAGGAGCCCCCCGTCCCCAGGGCTGAGGGACACTGCTGTGACGGGCCACGCACGGGCTGGGTGTGCCAGCAGGCTCGGGAACGAGGCCCCGTCCTGCCCAAAAGCCGCCCAGGACGGGCGGGGCAGCCTCAGCCCGCAGCTCCATCGCCCTCCCCGTGCACCCCAGGAGCTGAGGAAAACACAATGCAAGAAACCCCACAAGGAAATGACAAGAGCGTTGTTTCTCACGGCTGGAAATGGTGGGATGCCACTGAACAGACTGCATACCCCAAGGAACGATGGACACAGCCTCCACACCCCCCTCATCCTCCTGGGAACGCCAGAGGCAGCCCGGGTTGCTTTTCTCATTTAAAGGCTTCTGCTCTTTGTAAGAGTTGTTCTCTTTCTGTTTGTTTTTTTTTTGTTGTTGTTATTGTTGTTTTTTAAATAATTATTTTAATTCCTGAATATTTATTTTATTTTTGATTCTCAAATCTGAACTAGCGCTACACCTTCCACATCCAAACTATGTTGAAGCTTTTATTATTTCAATACTATGACAAAAAACACGGTTCACACTAAAATAGTCACGCACCCACAGTGCACAAGCTTGCAGATCTAAAGTAGAATTAAAAAAAAAAAAAAAAGAAAAGAAAAAAAAAGGGAAAATAAAATAAAATTAAAATTAAAAAAAAAAAAAAGAAATAATACCCAAAACCCCAACAGGAGGAACATCTCTGTACAATGGGCTGGTCTCTCCCTACACTCCTCTGCCTTCCTTCTGCTCAAAGCTCCTTTTCACCCCAAAATCTCAGTGTTGCTCCATGATTCCTGATACTAAATCCCATTAATCAGCTCCCCAACCCCAGAATCTCAGTGTTGCTCCACGATTCCTGATGATAAATCCCATTAAGCAGCTCCCCCATCCATAATTTAACCCAGTGCTGCCTCAGCCCTTCCCAGCCCTGCAGGATGCCCGGGGGTGTCCCTGGCACGGAATTCCAGCCCCTGCTCTGGTTCCAGGGGTTGGGTCCTGCAGGGCACTGGCCCAGCACACACCAGGCCATGGCATGGACCTCCAGGCATCTCCTGGGCCTGCAGGAAGGCTCTGCAGTCTGCCCAGCACCTTGGGGGAAAAAAAAAATAAAAATCTTTGCTTTTGGGTTTTTGTTTTAGGGTCAGAGGACATGGCATTTACTGAAATTGGAATGGACCGATACTGGAATTGACTGAAATTGGGATTTACTGGAATTGGAATTTTCTGNAAAAAAAAAATAAAAATCTTTGCTTTTGGGTTTTTGTTTTAGGGTCAGAGGACATGGCATTTACTGAAATTGGAATGGACCGATACTGGAATTGACTGAAATTGGAATTCTCTGAAATTGGAATTTACTGAAATTGGGATTTTCTGAAATTGGTGTTTACTGAAATTGGAATTTACTGAAATTGGGATTTTCTGAAATTGGTATTTTCTGAAATTGGAATTTACTGAAATTGGGATTTTCTGAAATGGGTATTTTCTCAAACTGGTATTTACCAAAACTGGTATTTTCCGAAACTGGAATTTGCTGAAATTGGGATTTACTGAAGTTGGGATTTTCTGCCAGTGGAATTTTCTGCCATAATCAGGAGGGATCGATTTGGTCACACACCTGAGCCCAGACCAGCCCAAACTGTCCAGCCCCCCTTGTGCTCCTCAGAGCTCCGGGAGGGGTCCGTGAAGGAAAGGGGAGAATGTCCTAAAAAAGCAGAGATGATATTTCTCTTATGCAGTCAGGCCCAGGCCCAGCGAGGGACTTCAAACTAAATTTAAGCACAGAAGGATTTTCCCCAGCAACTCCCTCACCCCAAGCAGATCTGGGGATTGCTGGATAAAGCCCTTGACTGGTGGCAAGTGGTTTGAACACCCCCCACCCCCCAAAAAAACCCCAAACCAAACCCCAGCATCGCTTTTCTTCTTACTCCAGTAAGAAATAATAATAATAATAAT